>CM075424.1:2910882-2958846 GCA_037832385.1 Rhizophora apiculata | reverse complement strand
TAAAGTGAATACCTCATGTCAATATGCTTCATCTTCTCATGATACATCTGATCCTTAATTAAGTGTATTGCACTTTAATTGTCATAATGAATGGTAACAACATCTTGATGTAGACTAAACTTACCATAACAAAGTTTTCAAACCATAAGGCTTCTTTGATTGCCCCTCAGTCATTGGTCATGCATTTTGTTTTAGTAATGGACAAAACAACAACATATTGTAGGGTAGCTTTGCAACTAACAGCAAAACCACCAATGCAAAATACATAACCTATCAGGAATCTTCTTTTATCAAGATTAGCAACGTAGTTAGAATTAATAAAACCAACCAATGTGTCTAAATTTTTATCAAACTCCAAATATGCGTCCAAAGTACCTTGTAAGTATCTGAGAATCCATTTCACAGCTTGCCAATGTGATTTACCTAGAGAAGACATACCTACTAACCACACTAACTACTTGTAAAATATCTGCACATGTGCAAACCATCACATACATAAGACCACTAACAACACTTGAATATGGAACTTTTTCCATATATCTCTTCTCTTCATCTAACTTTGGTGACTAAATAGTTGATAATCTAAAATGATTAGCAATGGGAGTACTAACAGGTTTGACAATTTTCATTCCAAATCATTTTAAGACCTTCTCAGTATAATTCTTCTAGGTTAAATATAACTTACCACCTTCACGATTCCTTTTGATTTTCATATCAAAAATTTCCTTTGTTGAAGCTCCCAAGTCTTTCATCTCAAATTCACCATTCAAAAACACTTTTAAAGTATGAATTTCTAACAAATTATTGGTTGTAATGAGCATGTTGTCAACATAAAGCAACAAGTAAATGAATAAGTCATCATCTAGCTTCTAAAAGTAGACATAACTATCATGCATGCTTTTAGAATAACCATGACCCAATATCAAGGAATCAAATCTCTTATATCACTATCTTGGAGACTACTTTAACTCATACAAGGATTTCTTGAGCAAATAAACATAGTTGTCTAAAGGAATCATGAAGGATCTTTTGTATCACTATCTTGGAGACTGCTCTTTGTATATTTGCTCCTCAAGCTTGCTATGTAAGAAAGCTATCTTAGTGTCAAGTTTTCTAACAAATCATACGTGGCCTACCAAAGCAAGCAAGACATTTATTAAACTATTTTTAACAATAGGTGAGAAAACATTATTAAAGTTAATATTTTGTACTTGACTAAAGCTTTTTGTAACCAAACATGCCTTGTACCTTACATCTTTAACCCTTGGTATACCTTCCTTCATCTTAAAGACCCATTTGCAGCCAATGGTTCTTTCTTCTGAAGGTGGCTTCACAAAAATCCATGTACCATTCTTATGGAGAAATTCTATTTCTTCATTCATTACAACTAACTACCTAGATGAGTCAACACCTAAGATTGCTTCTAAATATGTAGATAATTTGCCATTTTCACTAGTCTCCTATGTAACTGAAAGAGTATAAGCAACATAGTCATTATATCTCCATAGCGGTCAAATCTCACTTCTTGGTCTATCTTTGGCTATGAAATGATCCTCCTCTTTATCTTTAGAAGAATTTGCAATATCTGATGAATTTGATTGAATGTGAGGACTCCGTTATTGAGCATCTCGATTCACAACTTCAAACTCCACCTATTTGTATGCAATGTCACCTTTACCTACATCAAAAGAAATAGAGGACTCTCTTTTTGGATGTAACATAGAGGATTCATCAAATATAATATCTCTGCTAATTACAAATTTTACTAGATCAAGATACCATAAACAATATCCCTTCACTTTAAATGCATGTCCAAGCAAAACGCGCATTTTAGCTCTAGGTTTCAATTTTCTATCATTAACTTGCATATATGTGGGATATCCAAATATCTTCAAATCAAAGTAATTAGTAAGAGTATTTGACTAAATTTTCTTTAGAGTCTTGAACTTTATAGATATTAAAGGTGCACGATTAATGGATTAGGGGCTCATGGAGTTTTAATTTCATTAATTTTATTGATTTTACATCAAACTATATTACTTTTTATTTATAAGGAATAAAATCAGCTAACTCTACTTAATTTTTCAATGTGGGACTTTAGCTACCAATTTAACATCATCTTTGCTTTGGAAGGCTATATAATTTTCTCATATCTCCAATGTAATGCATACAGCCCAAAAGTAATGGCACATAGTGAAATTAGTCAAACATGCTCATTGCTTACCCTTGATTGATCAATATATGATTTGATACATTCCGGGGATTCTCACTCTTTTAAGCTCCCACTAGCTTTTATGTGCCATGATGCTAAATCATATCTAAGGAAGAGTTGCCTATAAGGATCAAAAGAATCTCAAGATAATTTCCTAATTAAGTTAGACACAAGTGGGACATTTTTGCCTAAAAGGGATTTTTATTAAGTGAATGCAAATTCATTAAGCTTCAGCTTAGCTTAAGTTTTGCATTGGTTATTAGTTTTTAACTTTTCTGGTCGAAGCTATTATGCTAGTGATCCTCTGCTAGGATGGTCAATTAACATTGTAAATTTTCACAAACTCTTGTTGTCTAGCTTCTTCTTCTTCTTGTTTGTTTTTTTTTTTTTTTTTCCCACTAGAAGCATCCATAAGAAGGCAAATGGGAACGTACCTTGTACAACAAGGGAGACTTGGATGTAGGGTAGAGTTCAATTATCATTGGGATGATATTATGAGGTTTATTAACTAACATGCTCAATAATTTCTATTTGTGATTCAAAGAACAATTCACTGTTTGACAAACCAAAGCCATTTTTGGCAACTTTGAACAAGCCAAAATGGGGGCAAAAGAACATCATGCTAGCATAGAAACTGGCATAAAAAGAAAGCTATAAGAAAATGAATTTTGACCAATAAAGGGACCACTAAATTTCCATTGAATTGATTACTAGTATGTCAATAGAGAATAACAAAATATTCAATTTTACAATTACAAGTGAGAAGAACTGAAAAATAATAGTTTTCCCTTACATATCAGTTTTAAAAATATACCAAGAACTTCAATTTTACCCAATACAAAATTTAAGTGTAGAATGACAATAGACATTGATCATTTTTTTCTCCATTACAAAATGTTATGAATATCAACCAGGTTTTCTCTTCATTAAACAGTATGCTAATTTCTCAATTAAAGTAATCTCTGTTATTTTTCTTGAAGGTTCTATATTCTTTATTTGAAATGATAAATTAACTATAGCAAGACAAGGGTGCAAACAAAAAGATGTTCTCATTCTCCAACACAATTTGCTTGGAAGAGGACAAGTTAGGGTGGTGAGAATGATAGAGTAAATGGTACCAGTAGGAAATTTCAACTATAAAGTCAGGTTAAGGATAGAGAACAAGTAAAAATCTTAAGGAAAATTTCGGTCATTTACAAGTAGTTAATACAAATAAAGTTGTGGCACTTGTATGCTCCATTGTATCCACATTTTAGATCCCTCCCAAGCAAAGATGGCCATCTTTGGCCATTGCCTTTGGCCTATTTTATAGGGATTATAGTATTTTGGCTTTAGTGCCAAAAAAGTCTGCCAATGTTTTGCATCAAGCACAGATACTGGAACTTGCCAATTGTCCCTGTTTCTGGTCAAATGAGATATGCCGAGTTTTCTTACCAAATTCTCTCAAGTTGAGATTGACACAAACACTTTCAGCTCCAGCTACAGAGGAAGCAAGATCGTGCATTAAGTCATGCATATTGCAACTCATTTTGCTCCCCAACTCATCTTTAACCACATCTTGGAAGAACGACCTCCATAGGAGATCCATGAAACACTCCCAATCAGTACAGTGACTTGGGTCTGATAACTTAATATACCCTTGTGCCATCCAATGATCTACCAATGTGTCAACATCAATTTCATAATCTTTTGGAAACAATCTACAATAAGCGAAACAGTGTTTCAAATGTGAAGGAAGAAGACCATAACTCAACTTAAGAGCTACCATGATACTGGTTTCTCCTTGATCCTTTATCTTTAGTTTCTTATTTTTGAATGATTCCCATTCAAGTATACATTTTTTGAAATACATGAGATGCCCAATTGCTCTTATTGTCAAGAAAACTCCTTACAATCTGCAACAATTTCTTTTCCAATTGCTTCGTGGCTTAGCGTTGGTGGCACACACTTTTTTCAACATATTTATTTTAAAACTTTTATAATTTTTAATTTTACTTTGAAATCATCTAAAACACAACTCCCCTCCTTAAATAAAGGCATCTTTTCATTCTCATCAGCCAATGCCGTCTTTCCTATTCCTCCCATTCCGATTATCGAAATCACAGTCATATCAATCTTAGAGTTCTCTAACAAAAGTTGTCTAATTGCATCCTTATCAACTTCCCTACCAACAACTATTTCAAGGGCAAAAGAGTGTGTTTGCTCTCTTTTCTTAGTCATCACAAACGTTGACGAGTCAAACTGCGTTCCGACACGCATAATAGCATCTAGCCTCTTCCGAATTGCCTTGATTTTGTGATCATATGCAAGCCGGTTTGAACTTGAAAAGAAAAGGCTTACCTCATTTGTCACTTTATTCTGCGTCATGACTTGTCGCCACAGAACTTCTGTGGAAAAGTCATCCAGCAAGTCCTCTGCATCGTACACGACTTCTTTCAGATCACCGAGCCAATCTTTGACTGGTTCATCACCTCGTGCTTGCCGGTCTTCTGCATCAAGAAGCCCGACCTTGACACCGTCAACAGTGGTGCGCGGCAATTCAATCTCATCTTCAACACCCCGCCACAGGCCAATCTCTTGAAGAGCAAAGGAGCCTAATTTTCCAAGAATTCGTTCTGCAACGCTCAACAGTAATCCTTCTGCCATGTCCCTATTGGGTGCAAGTTGAAAAGCAAGGAACTTTATTTGTGTTTGAAGTGATAATAGTAGGCGATCTCATAGGCTTAGGTGCGGTAAGATGTACACTGGGAATTTTTGGGACAGAGGAGGCTTAGGGTTCAACGATGAAGACATGTACGCATAGCATGGTCTTTAAAATCCAATCCAAATCCACTAAGCACCGTCCAAATGTTTACATAAACACACCAACGCGCATACATACATACTTAAATATCTGTCACCATGGCCATATTTTTGCATAGATAGTCGTTGAGATGTTGACTGGTCAACTTATTGGAGAAAGGAGAAAAATTAATCAAATGGGAAGCTTCAAGAAACAAGTACGTGGCCCACCTCCACTCTTCGGGAGAACAATTAACAAATAAGAGATACTTACTGTATCCTGGAAAAAAAAATAAAAATACTTGCAGAAAGTGGGCGTACAGAAAATATATAAAATAGGTGTAAAAGTGAAACCCATCGGAGTGGCAAAAGTGGGAATCATCCACCAAAGTCCATCCAAACCGACCATCACCTGTACCTGACTTGGTTGTCAGGTTCTCTCCTCCGCCACCCAATCAAGAGTAATGAAATGTTTAGTGATTTAAATAGAAACGCTGAGTGAACATAATTTATTGAAAAGTATTGAAAATAAGATAAATCATAAATTTCAAGTGCTCCGTTAGCATCTCATTAGTAATTGTCAAGTTCTTTTTTTATTATTATTTTTTGTTTCTCTTTTAATTTTTACACAAGTTATTTATTAATAATTAATAAAATTTTATAATTTAATTTATTTTTTAAAATAATTAAATTTAATTTAATATTATATATATATAATATTAATTTAAGTAAATAATAATAATAATATAAAAATTAATTTAAAATTTTTAGTAAAATATTTTGATATTTAAAATTTTTTCATTGAAAATAAGAAAACCATATATATATATATATATATATATATATAGTTTATATGACTTTTATTTATTATTACTAATTTTTTAAAAAATATTTATATTATAAGAGATAAAAGTTTGATAATAAATATTTATTAAATTTTTAAATTTAATTAGGATTTAAATTTTTTTATAACATAAATTTTTTGAAAAAATGTAATTTGATATGATATAAAATTTAAATTTGATATATTATTAATACAATAATTATTAAGGCAGTGAATGATATAATTAAATAATTTTTGATTATATGATAATTACAATATTTTCTATAATTAATTTTAAAGAAAATAGTACTATTTTACAAATATTAATTAGTAATTGATTATATTTTTAATTTTTTTAAAAATTCATTTTGTATTAAAAAATAAGTATAAAAATTTTAAATTATATTTATTTGGTGTTGGTAAATTCAAACATGTCAATCAATGCAATAGAATAGGAGGAAATGTATGAAAAGGAATACAATTACCATCAAATTTTGGAAGGAGTTAAGGGATACTCTTTAATATTACCATTTATATCAAGTTGATTCTTGATGATGACAAAATATATTTAAATTATTCTTTTGGTTTCAGAATTAGTAATATTTAAATAAAAAAATATTAATGTACAAATAAATTTTATCATAAAAGAATTAAAGTGAAATGACAATTATATATATATATATATATATATTAAATTAATATATTTACTTTTTTAATTTTTGTAATAAAAAAATAGTGTAATTATAGGATACATGATTATTTTTCTGTTGAAATGTTGTCAAATAAGATGACCATTATATACATCCATATTATGCATGTACAAAGAAATAAAGTTCATTTGATTGATTTGCACAAATATTAACATTTTTTTTTTAGACAAGAGAAAATAAAATATAAATACATGTGTGGGCAATGAGAATTCAAGGAAGTTCATTCAAACTTGCTCAAAGTTTTCTTTTGATTTTAAAGTTTTGGAAGTGCTCTAATTTTTGTGATACTTTTGCATATGTGCTGTCAAAATCATACATAAAAAGAATTTTATTCAAAGGTTGAAAGCATAAGAAAGACCCATTGATGACTAAAGTTATGTGTGAAATAAGACGTTGCATCATAATTAAGATATATAAATAACATTTGATATATCTAATCAAGTTATAAAAAATGTTAATTAGATATGTTCATTAAATATAATTTTGCACAATAGAATTTATTAAATGTCATTACATTTATAAACTTTATTTCTATTCAAAGTACTTCACAAGTGGCCCCATTAGATAAAGATTCCAATTAAGAGGAAATTAGTTGGATCAAAGTTAAGATAGATGGGGCTACAAGTGGGCCCATTTAACTAACACTCTCAACAATATCTGATTGCGATATAAGACTTACTAGTTTCTGGAATACCATTGTTTCACATCTGCATACTTTGGGAAAGAACAACCTACTATTTAACAAACCTAAGCCCTTTTAGCAACTTTGAACAAGCCAAAGGGGGTAAGAGGAGCATCATGCCAATATAGAAACTAGAATAAAACAAAAGTTACAAGAAATTGAGTTTTAGCTAATAAAGGAGCTACTAAATTTCCATTGAATTCATTATTAGCATATCAACAAAGAATAACAAAATATCTAGTCTTACAGTTATAAGTGGGAAGAACTAAGGAGATATAGTCCTTCGATACATAATTGTTTTAAAAATATGCAAAGAACCTGAATTTTATCAAGTACCAAGAAATAGCCTTTCTTAAGAACAATATAAAAGGGGCAAATCAACTAATTGGACTAAAAAATATATATTTATTAAATAACAAGCCACAAAATAAGTGTTATAATAAGTAATAGATCCTTTATTGGCATAATCTAACCATATAAATATTGAATTTAGAAACACCCTCTAAAATCATAGCTCAATAAGTGTTTAATGGCTACACTATCACAAAATAAAGCAAGCGTATACAATATCCAATACATCATAATTCCTAATTATTCAAAAATACAATCTTTAATTGTTTCAAAAGCACAATACTTAATTGTTGCAAAAGTATTAACTAATTGCTAACTTATCAACACATTTTAGTTAAGGTTTCTAGATAATTTTTACCTAGTGCCTTTATTGTGCATATTAGTGTACTACATAGTATTTGATCTACCTAAAGGGGGTATTTTTTGTCCATGAGGTTTTACAGTAGTTGCTAGGACTTTGTTGGTAGTAAACACTAATGTTTTGGGATGATATAAAGGCATCTAAAATTGTAATACAAAGTTGTTAATCAAGGGTTTAGTAGAAGCAATTAAATTTTAATCAAGTTAAAGGAGACCTATTATTGGCATATGTACTCTCAATGTGTTGTTCAAGTACAATAGTATTATAAAAATGTTGTTTATACTCTTTTGTAATGTTAGTATCTTTAGTACATTGTTGTTCATGACAAGTAATTTGACCTAACTTATGACCCTACTATTCACCAATTATATTATAAATAGAACATTGTGTCACGATTCCATCAACAAGACCATTTGGACCCTTAACTTCATTTTGTACATACTCAACACTTTTCCCCACATTCTTAGTTCCACCATTATGTTCTTCTAACTTAACACCACCCACATGTAGAATATCCTCAATAATGGTGAATATAAGTTCATCAACCTCATGTAAAGCATTGATATATGCAACATGCTCTTTTATCTCAACCATCTGATTCAACATATCAAACATTGCTTGTCACTTGTCTTGCTAAGATACTTTATAAACTCATATTATTAGTTAGGGAACCGATGCATATAGTCAACTATGTTATTATATCCATGTCTTTTTATTATTGCATCTAAGCTAAGCATCAATAAGGTATCTATTATGTTGGCTTCAATGACCTTGACTTCTTCCCATTCATATGTAATCTTAGGTTGCAACATCATGGTCTCATCAAGATAAAACTTTGTAGTAATCAATATCCCACATGTGTAATTATATTAAGGGCTAATAAATATGTATGATTTCCAAATAACAAAAAGATGCATACATGGATAACAAGAAGTTGCATACATGGATAACAAGTTGCATTTGATTAATAAATAATTAGGACATAACAAAGCTATAGTCAATTTCCATAAGCCTATTACATTATAAAAATTAATTAGTCAATTTCCTTCAACAATAAATGATTTTTTTTTTCCTTTTTTACAATATTGTAGATAAAATGATTGTGTGAGGAAATAAATCTAGAATTGCAAAGAATAGGAAAGCTACAAACTAAGAAAATCAAAAATGGGAATAGAATAAAAACTTAAAAACTTAGAAAAAGAAAATTATAATAACAATTAATATGGTTTTGGGTCATAACAAATTAACCAATAATTGGCATTTTTCAACAAAAATCCTAAGCCAATTAACCTTAATCCCATTTACCCATTACTTAAAATTAAAATTAATAATCTCATTAACCTTAATCTTATCAACCCATAAATTGGATTTTATAGTCCATAAATTCCAAAACTCAAATAAAAAGGCTCAAGAAAAGTGTGGGCTACCACTATCTCTAAAATAGGTCCTAAGAAAGTAATCAACTCCTATTGCTTTATGCTCCCTTTTGACTCTCATAGAACATATGGTCCTTAAAATAATTGTCTCTCTTACTTTTTTTTTTTTTTTTTAACTTTCAATCACTTACTATCTTACTTAAGAATTTTCTCTCACAATCATTTCTTTCTTATATCATCATGGATAACTCTTTATTCTTATTTTCATAAAATATTTTCTTATAGAGAGAACCTAACTAGGGTCTTGTATTTTGGTTATTTATATTATAGTTATAATTTTATATTTACTTAATTAGGTTTATCTTTTTTTATATTTAATTAAATTTCCTTTTTAGAATTACATGTTTAAATGTTTTCTTAATTTTGTTTTCATCAAATTATTATATATAATATGTTAATGGATTATTACTATTTGGATTTTAAGTAGATTTGGGTTTGGTCTTGGCCTAATTGAGATGTGGCACTTTGTTATTGTTGTATTTAATATGCCTTAGCTTCCCTTTCTTATCAGTGTGCCATATTAGCAACATAAACATTTTTTGTTAATTAGGTTTAATAGTTAGCTAGAATTGTTATAAAAAAAATTCATAGTTTTTGAATTGTTACTTTTGAAAGGTCAAATTAGATTTAACATATCATGCAAAGTTACAAATAAAATTGTATATTAACCTCTTTTCATTTCACATAAGAAAATATCAAGACAATCTAACCCTAAGATTGCCCAAAGAAAATCTCAACCCTAACTCATTTTTCCCTACAGGTTCCAGGAGGGCAAGGGCATTTTTGTGTTGAATTCGAGAGCTTATGGTCTAATTTGAAGCCTTAAAGGCAAGATCTCATGGTGGACAAGGCTTTAAAAGCAAAGAAGGCCATGAAATCCTATATATTCTTATTTATTTATTTATTTTTATTATACTTTTATTTTTATTTTTATGATTATTTTTGACAAAAAAAGAAATAAGGAAAGGAATAGGTTAGATATTTTTTTTGAAAGTAGCTTTTTTTTTTTAAAAAAAAAATATTATCTTTTTTCTTCTAGCCTTTGAAGGAAAAGAGAGAAGATAAAAGGCCTATGGTTTGGATCTACTCTAACAAAAAAATGAGGCATTAATCTCCATTTTTTTTGTTTCAAAAAAATCTTAGTTTTTATTTTTTTTTTTTGTTACTTTTAGTTTTCCTAAAGAAAATTTTGATTTCACTCTTTTTGGAGTTTAATGTCTAGACCCAAAAAATGAAAGAAAAGAGTTGAAAGAATAGGTTCTTACAAGCTTTGATAAGGGTTAAAGAAAACATGTCATTGTTACTAGAGATTTTTGTCAATTCGTATATAGGCTTGACCTATACTAAAAATGGTACTGGTAATGTGATGCTTAGTGAGAAATTTTGTGTTTGATTTTTGTGGGGAGTGTGTTTAGTTTGAGTCATGTTTGCATGTTTGAGAAGGCTTAGAGTATTAATTCCAACTCAAGTTCATGGGTTATGAGTTTGGATAAAAGTGTGTGAAAGGGAGTTAACTAGTTTAAACTAACAAGGTTTGATGAAGTCAATCTTTTTTACTTTTTTTTGTGAATTTTTTGACATTTTTCACTTTTGAATGTTTTACATGTACTAGGATGATTCGAAAGAGTAGACAAAGGAAGGAAAGAGGAGGTGGTAGCTAATGGTATCAACTGCTTGTTGTCATTAATGATGGCTTTGGTGACAAGTCTATAGGAAAATTTGGACACAAAGTATATACAAGAGGATATAACTAATAAGAAATTTTTGGTATCAAAATTTATCAATTTTAAGACAATTGATGGTAGGCCAGCAATAGAATAATTTGTTGAAATTTAAAGGATTTTGAATTATTTTTCATAAAATAAATTATCTATGGATGAAATTGTAATTGTGAATTCTAGCATTGATTAACTACCACTTTTAAGAGATGCCTAAAATATAAGAAAAGGAATATATCCCTTGAAATTCTTGCTAACCATCTTATGTAGTTAAAGAGTTTTGCATACAAGATAGAAACAATAAGCTTGACTCTCATGTTTTAAAGTTGCAAGTGATTGAGAAAAGGCAATCAAGTGAGTTTACTAACAAGAGAAAGAATCAACCTAATGATAACAAAAGAAAATCAAAGGGAAATAAAAAAAAGGGCAAATATCATTTTTGTCACAAAAAAGGGCACAACAAATATAAGTGTCATCTTAACAATTAAAAAAAAAAAAGGGAAAAGAAATGGTTCCCCTTTAGAGCAACAAATGAAAAAATGATTCCTTTAATTATAAAGATCAATTCATTTAAGGATGACATTACTTAACATATTAATTCTAATGTTGCGTAAAATGTTTGTGAGAACAAAAGTTACTTCAAAGCTATGAAACCAATAAATGATGGTATTGTTATGTATGAAGTTCTCGACTTCTCCCTAAGATCTACTAGTTTGTGATACTGAGAGGGGGGTGAATCAGTATCACCACAATTCACAATTCGCAGGTAAGTGAACAACTTCAACCTCTTCTTAAAAGTGAACTCTTTCTCAAACTCGACTAAGGTAGATCTATTGCTATTTACTAATCACAATAGTCCCCAAAGTCACCTTTCAGACACCTTACCTAATAGACAATTCGGATGTTCTTGTTTAGGCCTTCATTAGGTTATGGGTTGGCTGATACTTTAGCTACGTTCACAACTCAATTCAAAACACAGAACGTAAAGCAAATTAAGGACACATGAGATTTACGTGGTTTCATCAACATGATGTACATCCACGGTGGTAAGGACTCTCCTTTACCGAGACCATCCACTATACTTGAGAATTCTAGTTACAATGGATGTGTTAATCCTCTGCTCCTTTCACTATTGTAGATACTAAGTAAGTACAACACAAAGAGTGTCACTTACTATGTCTACCCTTCTTCTAGCTTGTCTTGCCTCTGTTGAATTGAAAGGCTACTCCACTGCCGCTTAGAAGTTCACCGCAACGCTCTCTAACCTCTCTTGAAGAAATCTGGAAATACGTTGAGTTCTTTCCGATGCTTCGTCGAATTCCTTCTCTAGGTTGTCTCACACAACTCCTACTTTTACTGTCTCACGGTCTCACCCGTCTCCTTGTCTCACGGCTCGCCTCACATTTCTGTTTTTCCGTCTAGCCCCTGTTCTGCTAGATCTCTCATCGTCGACCAGATCTCTCTCACCGTTGGTTTCTATTTTTTCATCTAGCCCCTGTTCTGCTGGATCTCTCACCGTCGACCGGATCTCTCACTGTCGATCGGATCTCTCTCTGTCGGATTTCTCACCGTCGGTTTCTGTTTCACGCCGTCGCCAGATCTCTTCACAGGTTTCTCTCTCTTGTTGGTGGTGTGCCGATCTGCTCAATTGCCAACCACTAGTGTGCTAGTGGTGTGCCGATCTGCTCAGTTGCCGACTGTTGGTGTGTTAGTGGTGTGCTGATCTACACACCAGTTGCTGACTGCTGGTGTGCCGGTGGTGTGCCGATCTATTCAACTGCCGACTGCTGGTGCCGGTGGTGTGCTGATCTACTCAACTGCTGACTGCCAGTGTACCGATGGTGTGCCGATCTGCTCAATTGCCAATTGCTGGTGTGCCGGTGGTGTGCCGATCTGCTCAACTGCCGACTACTGGTGTGCCAATGGTGTGCCGTTCATCAAGGGTTTCTCTCTCCCTTGCCGAAAGTGTGCTGTTCCTCACTGGTTTCTCTCTCTTACCAGTGGTGTCAGTTTTTCCGTCTAGCCGCTGTTCTGCCGTGTATAATTTTTTTCTCTCTTCCAATGGCTTCTCTCTTTGGTCGGCTGGTTGTCTAGGTTTTTCTATTCGTTTTGCTCAATTGCCCGATTTCTTTTTGTTGTCTTCCAATGGCCTTTATATACTCCTTCATGACACCCTGATAGGGCTTACTTGCGGCAAATTTACTGTCTTGCCCTTCCGTGTGACTTTTACGTTTTTACCCCTCTATGTGGCTTTTACCTTCTTACCCTTCCATGTGGCTTTACTTTCTTGCACACTTAAACCTAGTTGACAACAATTACAACCCATACAAAGCTGTGGGAACAACCATCTCCCCTTTGTAATTGTTGGCAACACTCATAACAAAAGCCACTATGCAACAGTTTCATCTCCCCTTAAATATGCACTCCCCCTTTCTTAATAGTTCCCCCTGCACTGTTGCTTCTCTCCCCCTTTGCCAACCAATTATAAATCTGAAAAAAAACTCGCAACGTGGAGATGGAGGATTCACCTGAACTTCAGGCTTGAGGAGGCATTTGCACAGATAGACTCAATCTATGCTTTTCAAACAGTTCTGTGGACAGAGGTTTAGTTAGAATATCTGAAATTTGATCTTTAGTGCCAACATACTCCAACTGAATTGTACCCTATTCCACTTGATCTTTGATGAAGTGATACCGGATGTCAATATGCTTGCTCCTCGAATGTTGAACCGGATTCTTGCTGAGATCAATAACACTTTGATTATCACAAAGTACACTCACTGGTAACTTCACTTCAACACCCAAGTCTGCCAATTATCTTAGCATCCATATCACCTGTGTACATGCTGCACAAGCAGCCATATACTCAGCCTCAGCTATGCTCAAAGCAACACTATTTTGTTTTCTACTTAACTATGCAACACACTTTGAACCCAAATAGGTTTAGACATATAACCTTTAGAAGATTCCATGATATGGTCAAATTGAAGTTGTTGCCATACTTTGATAAATCTAAAAACAAATACACAAATTGTATGCTAACAAAAATAATTAGAATTCTATTTCCAAGTTGTTGAAGATCTTTAAACATGTTAAAATTAATTTATAATGATATGTGTGATTTGCACAACACGCTAATACTAGGAGCAAAGACATATTTGTGATATTCATTGACAAATACTTAAACTGCTACTATGTTTAATTACTACATACTAAAAATAAAGTTCATGAAAAATTTAATTTGTATAAAACTAAAATTAAATTGCTAAATGAATTTGTCTTCAAATACTTGCTATTTAATAAAGGAGCTATATATTATGATATTGACTTCTTAAGTATATGAGAATTAGTTACAAAACTACTATTTCTTACACTCAACAATGTCATGGTGTTGTAAATACAAAATTTGGACATCAATAGAAATAATCAATGTCATGTAATCAAATTGCATGTCAATAGAAATGATCCAACCAAACGTAACAAAACAACCCCATATAAGTTCTTGAATAAAAGAAAGCCTAACCTTGTTATTTAAGAATTTGGTTTTGTACAACAATTGTTAAGTTTCCTTAATCGAAATTGAAAAAGTTGGCTAAAAGGGGAATTAAGTCCATCTTTTTAGGATATGCTCACAACAATAAGACTTATCAATTAATAGTCAAAGAGCTTAACAACTTAATATCTATGAAAATAATCATTAAATTGATAAATGCTATTTTTGATGAAAATAAATTCATCTTAGTTTCTAATGTTCCAAAATAGAAACAAGTTCTTGATAATGAAAATGATGCTTTAGCAAATAAAAATAAAATGTCGAGGAGCAAAAGAGTAAGGGAAGTAAAGACTTTTGGTTATGATTTCTTTATGTTCCTAGTTCAAGGGACAAAGGAATTAGCTTGTAATTGAATTCCATATTGCTTACTAATGGTAATCATAAGACATTTGATGATGTAGTGAAATCACAAGATGTTATGATTTTAGAAGAAAGCTATGAATGATGAAATTGACTTAATTATGGGTAATCAAACCTAGAAATCTATAGACTTCCCCCTAGCTCAAAGTCAATTGGATGTAAATGGATTTGCAAAAGGAAAATTAAAGGTTAATAGAACCATTTACAAGTTAAAAGTAAGGATGATAGCAAAATCACACTAAAGCATTGATTATTTCAATGCATAGTCACTAGTGGCTAAATGTGCCTTGATTAGGGTACTCGTTGCACTTTCTTTGATCATACCCTAATAATTCATTCAATGGAAACTAAATTAGCATTTCTAAATGATGAATTAGAAGAATAAGTGTATGTGGATCAACTTAAAGGATTTAGTATACTTAGTTAAGAGAAAAATGTATGCAAATTTGTTAATTACTTATATGAATGAAAATAAGCACCCAAGACATGGCATCAAATATTTGATCAAGTGGTACATGCTAAAAGGTTCAAGATTAATAAATCAAACAAATTTGTTTACAATAAATTCAATGAAGGAAAGGGTAATTGTACATAGATGATATGCTAATCTTTTGAACTAACTTTGAACAAGAAAAAGTTATCAAAATGTTTATATTAACTAATTTTGTTGTGAAAAGCATAGGTGAGGTAGATGTAATCCTTGGCATTAGAATCTTGTATTATCAAAAGAGAATAATACTTAATTGCATTACATTGAGAAAATTCTCGATAAATTCAATCATTCAAATTGTATTCTAATATCTATCCCATTTAAACACATTAAGCTTACTAAGAATGTTTAAAGAATAGTATCATAACTAGAATATACTTAGGTAATAGGTGTCTAATGTCCTTAATGATATATACAAGACCAGACATAGGTTATGCAATTAGCTAAGTGAGTGAGTACATAAGTAATCCAAGTAATATGTATTAACATGGAGTAAATAGAATTTTAAAATACCTAAGGAAAATAAATGATTATGACATAAGCTATACATTTTACCCTTCTATTTTAGTAAGATATAGATGTTAGTTGGATTACTAATGAAGAGGATCATGCTTTTATTAGTAAGTAGATCTTGATGCTTGGTAGGGGTTCCATTTCATTAAGTTTCAAGAAATAGACTTGCATAATGGATTTCATCATGATTACAAAGTTTGTAGTACTAGTTTCAATGAATAAAGAGGTAAAATCACTAAAGAACTGGCTTTATAAGATTACTTTGAAGTCAAAGCGAGTAGCACTTATTTTTATATATTACGAAGTGTTGCAACTCTAGCAAAAACTTATAGTGAAGAGTATAATGGTCAATCAAGAATCATTAGACATAAATACAGTTATGCTAGAGATTTGATCACAAATGGAGTGATCGTGAATGCCATTGCGAGATCGAGCAAAAAAGATGATTGATCCTTTGACAAAAGGACTAACAAGAGATTTGATAAACAAGACATTAAGTAGAATGAGTCTCGAGCCTATACAGATTAGTCACCAATGATGAAAACTCAATTCAATACTTAATGCTATGTCAAGTCTTGTTTATAATGAATCAAAATGCATCATTAGTGTAATTTCAATATTATAATTAATTTTTTCCATCCCGTAAAGGGATGATGAATTTTGAACCCTAAATAGACCTAGGAAAAGTTCTTTATGGTTAGGGTACCTAGAATGCTATGTCAAGGTCTTGTTTATAATGAATCAAAATGCATTATTAGTGTAATTGCAATATTATAATTAATTGTTTTCATCCCATATTTACTACTTATAATTTGTAAAGGGATGATGAATTTTGAACTCTAAATAGACCTAGGAAAGTTCTTTATGGTTAGGGTACCTAGAATGTGCTTACATGGATATAAAATGTAAGTTGTTGGAATTAGTCAAAAGACTTCACTTTAAAATATCTATGAAAAGGATATAAGTGCAAGGCCTTAAATGTGTTAATCAAATTAATGAGATGTTCATTGTTATAAAATCATTTGCATGAAATGCTTGTATTATTTATTGACTAAAATATTTTAATAATACTTATTACGTATTAGTGAAAATAAATTTTACATTAATGATGATAGCATTTGTTGGACAAGTTAAAGTAGTTCTACAATTTTCAATTTGTCCAACTCTCCGTTTTAACACCTTATTGTCTTTTTATCCAACATAAGTTGTCAGTGGTTCAAGTCTTGGAAAATAATTAACTAGCATTTTCTCTCTCTCTCTCTTTTTTTCCCAATGTCATCTTTTAATAATTTCACAAGAAGATTGAGAGAAAACCTAGGTTGTCTAAGTGAACAAATGAAAGTTTTATAAATCTTCCCAAGCCCTTACCTCTAAAGTGGGGTTGAAGTTTTCAAGACTTCCTCTTCCCAACTTAGGAGCATATTTCAAGTAGTTAAGTTGATTTGGTCATCCTGAAGAATGATTAATTGTCTTGTACTTAATTTTTTTTCCCTTACTTTTTTTTTTGTCATAAAAAAAATGACAATAATTGTTTGATTTACACTAATTAATTAGAGAAAAATTTTCATATCTATTTTGAATAT
This sequence comes from Rhizophora apiculata, assembly GCA_037832385.1. Taxonomy (NCBI): domain Eukaryota; kingdom Viridiplantae; phylum Streptophyta; class Magnoliopsida; order Malpighiales; family Rhizophoraceae; genus Rhizophora; species Rhizophora apiculata. The sequence goes on along the minus strand of CM075424.1, from coordinate 2,941,273 downwards.
CTTCCTATCTTAAAAGGAAGTCAAAGGTAAAAGAGTGTACAATTGATGTAAGATATAAGAAAACAACAAAGAAAAGTGTTCATGCTATTAAAAATATAAAATTCTCATGATGTCTAAATATAAAAACTCTCGTATTGTCACTAACTAAAATTTTTTGGAGGATTTGATATTTCAAAATATTATTTTACATAGAATCAAAATTTAGTTTATCTTCTTATTTATACATATAATTTAGTGGTTTGATTTTTATCACATATATTTATTTAAATTAATTAAGTGAAAGTTAGTTATAGTACTTGAATTTAGTTCATTTAATTTAATTTTATTATCTCATGTGTTTACTAGACTTAACACATGTTGAAATATAAAAAATTAAATGATTTATAATGTTTATAAATTTTTATATCTATTAGTTTGAATTTTTTAAAATAATTAAAATTTTAAAATGTTATTTGACATTGTATTAGAATTTAATTTATAATTTGATTATTTCTATAATCTTTAATTTAATTAATTGAATGCAATACTAATGAGACATAACACTTATGTTTTGATCATTCAATTTTGATTCAATAAATCAAGTAAAAATATGAAATTTTTATATTGTTAAAATATACAAATTTTATATAGTTTATAATATTTATAAAGTTTTGCATTTATTATAATAAATTTTTAATCAAAATTTTAATTTTATAAAATATTTGACATTATATTAAAATTTAATTTACTTTTTTGTTTATACTCTTTACTTAATAATTTGGCCATTTCGTTATTTTTAATCTAATTAATTGAGTATAATGTTAATAGGTCTAATAACAAAATTTGACTCATTTAATTCGGTTCAATATATGTCAAAAGAGAATATTAAAAATATAAAATTTTTTATCTTAATAAAATATAAAAATTTTATATGAATTATAATATTTATAGACTTTTTTACTTATTAATTGAAATTTTTAGATAAATTGAATATTTCACACACAGTAGAAGTATACGGGAAGTGGCTACAAAAACTGTGGTATACCTTTCAAGATTGATTGGGATGGATTATTTATTTATTGAGATACGTGATATATATGCTTCATTTTTTTTTTTTTTTCATTATGCTGAAAAATCTCTTTTAGTAAACCTCGAGTTGCTAGATTGCCGTGGGTGAGATATGATTGGTAAATTTTTTATGGAATTATCACAGGTAGACCATATATAGATGGAAAGCCTCAATGTAATACATAAGATTCTTTGCTCGTGCGGGAACGGGATGGCCATAGTTTCCAAGGAAATCCAAAGGAGTTATTAATAATAAAATTAATCTTTTTTCTTGCAAATAAAATTTTGCATATTTTTGGTAATATGAAAAATAAATAATATACCGATCACAAAATTAATAGACCATTAATATTGATTGATTTTATTCTAAGGGTTTATTTGATATTATAGTTGAGCTTTTATTGTTGTTGTAAAAATGATGGTGAGGAAACTTGTTTTTAATAGATTTAATTGAGTATTTGATTATAATTTATTATATTTTAAAAAAATAAAAAAATTGGTAAAAAAATAAAATAATAGTGTATAATTTATTTATATAATTAATTTATAATTATTTTATATATCAATAAAAGTTATTATTTAGCAAATTATTAGTATATCCATGTTAAAAATAAATTTTATAATTTATTAAACATTAATAAAATTGCATTTCATTCAAAACACAAAATATCCTCTTAATAATAAAAATACACCCCCAGGCTTCAAAACAAGTTGCTAACGTTTAATGATAGTTGAGTAAATCCTTACACAAGATAGAATAATGATTATAAAGAGTCATTATGTCCTTAATATAATCAATTGTTATATTATTACTTGAGAACAAATATGATTAAATAATATAGAGTAAATATTAATTTCATACTTAATATTTAATTAAAATATTAGTATGACAAATTAATTAAATTACAATAAAAGATTATGTACTAAAAGAATTAGTCAAACCACTTTTACAATTCTAATATTAAGGTAATTATAACATGTGTCTAGACATTAATCTTGATTTATTGATATAAATTAATTAATTAGAATATTAGTGATAAATTAAAAGAGTTTAATTTATCAAATTTTTTGGAATTATAATTTATATTCATTGTCTACATGTTAAGATCTGAATGGATCACACATATAAAGAAAAATGATGAGAAATGTAAAAAGTGGTTAAAGTAGAATTGATTAAAAAGTTTAAGAAAATTTTTTAGTCAAAATATAATATTTAAATCATAGGAACTAATGTATAATTTATTAGAAGTTAATACTAGGCCTTACATAGCCAAAGTTCTCTATAAATAGAACCCTAAATGGCCAACCAAATTGATTCTTGTGAGCTAGCATTCTCTTTTGGTTTGTCCTTTTATTTCTCTCTTCCCCTAAAAGAGTTTATGTTCTTAAGAATTATCACTATGGTTTCTTGTGTGCATACTATTAAAGGCCAAACATTTGGATAGTAATGGTTTGCAATAACTTATCTATTTCACTTGAAAGAGAAAAGAAGACTTAATTCATTGGTAACTATCTCATCTTTTAGTGTAGGTTGTAATTAAATTTAACAACCTACTGATATACTTTGTGGATTCAAAAAATTTTAAAATATCTATATCATTAGGTATTTATTTGATAAACATTCATTTAATAATTGCATGTCAAATATAATTTAATTTTATGTTTAATTGTTATTGATTAATAATTCAATTGATTTATATGTTTATTTATTGTTATTACAAGTTTACAATTAATTCCTTGATTTTGTTTTTAGTTAAACACATAAAAAAAGGAAAAAAAGAATCGACATTGTGTCTCACCATGCAAAAAAGAAAAGTTCTCCCTTTTGTGTGCCATGGTTTTGAGAAATCCATAGAAGTAATGGGGCTGAAATTAATTTTGGCGTTATTGGGGATTGTTAGGTAATTTAACCATGGCAGCGTTGATGGCTTTAAAGAAAGCCATACTGGATCGCAAGGCCAAGCCTTGCGTGGCATGCATGCATTGGTAATCATACCCACAGTGACAGCAAGGCATGGCTTTGCTGCTGCGTGGTGGCTATTGCTTTTAATAGTAGCATGTGTGTCTACAAGTTGGTGGTCGCCGGAGTCATCGTTGATGCGTGTCGTAAACATGCTTCTGTTGCATTAGGAAACATTTCTGTGTGTAAGAGTGATGTTAAATTAGGACAACAATAAGTTCAGTTTGATTAGATTTTTAAGATTATAAATTAATCAGAAGTGGAACACCTAATTCAATTAAGTTATTGAATCAAAGGAAATTTAATTTGAATATAATTTAAAAAATTATTCTAGATTATAAATAGTGTTTACCTAAATTTAAGATGTCCTAATTGGATTAGGGTTGATGACTTATATCTGATTAGATTACTTGTTGAATTAGAAAACTATTTTTTAATTTCATTATGACTCTTATTAGGATAGGTAACTTAAAATAAACATTGAATTTACATATCAATAATTAAAATTAAACATATATTTACTCTTGTGCATATAATGTGAATATAATTAATGGGTCCTAATTAACTATATTTGTGTGATTTGGATGAGTTATCTCATGATCATGTAAATTTAGAGACAATGGTTAGGAGTAGCATATGTGATTTGTTTAGACAAAAGGCTGTCATTTAATTGATATGAGAGTCACATGCAACGTAATTGATAAGTCAACATATGTGATTTATTGATTTAAATAAGAAAGTGGGAATAACTAAAATAAGGATTAAAGATCCAATCTAATTTTGGTACGTATGCATGAAATTAATACTCACTCTCTCTTTATATATATAGGTTGCTAGATCAAAATGAGTAATAATTTGTCCATATATACAAAGCATAGTTGAAGTGAACAATCTCATCAAACGAAAATTTTTAAACTGGTTTAAAATCTTGAGAATTGTTCTCAAGTAAGAAAAGAAGTTCTACCTCCTTAATGAGGATCTTCCTAGTCTTGGTGATGAGGAAGAAGTGGAGGCATAAATTTAGCATAAGGATGATGATGATCATGCTACATGTGTGATGTTGGCTAGTATGTCTCTAAACCTTCAAAGGTGGCATAAGAATATTATGAATGCTTGCACATAATTCTGCATCTCAAGAAGTTGTTTGATATTGAAACTATGACTAAGAGATATGAGATCTTAAAAGAATTATTCTAATGTAAGATGGTAGAAGGATCTTGAGACTTGAGTTTATGGCCTTGAGAGTGCTACTTACTTTCTTCATAGACTTTTGTCCAAATCTATCGATAAGATGCCATATGAGGTATAAAATGGTGAGAGAACAAACATCTCATGTCTATAGATTTAGGATATGATACTTATATAAAGTGCATATCATTTGACAAATCTTGGGATCATGCATTCCTTTCCCCCACCAGTGAAAAAAATGAAGAATAATAAAGCGAAGAGAGTTGAGGAAAAAAAAGAATATAGAAGTAGACTTTACAATGTCCAAAAATTAGATAGATAGATATTGCAAGTAGTCTAATTTATGTTAAAAGGTTCAGTAACATTATATATACACGCTTCAATGGTATTATACATATGTGTGTGTGTGTGTTTATCTTGATCATACATTATGAATACATATATTTTTTGCTTGTCCTTTTCCCTCTAATTTTATGGATTCATATGTTATGGACTTTTACACCATCTTACTAAATTAGATTTGGATCTTTTATAGATTAAAAAAATCTGAAATTGGTTATCTTTGGCCTTAATTTTAACTTTTATTTTTAATTACTTTATAACTTTTAATAATATGCAAATTAACATGGCGAGAAGAAACTAAAGTAGGCATTACGCAAACAAAGACTTTTGGTGTTGGCATTTGTAGTCATGCTCGTACAATTTGCAACTGAAGTGCAAGCCCTGAGTTGTGTGCAAAAATTGTATCATTGGATATTCTGGTGCATTTTCTGAGGCATGTACGCCTTAGTGCGTTGCGAGGTGTGGCAAAGAACCATCCGCAGCAGGTATTCTTGTTGAGTTAATTAACATAAGTGGCCCTTGTTTAACGTATGACCCAAAATAAAAGGCTTAACGTGATGGTCGGTTAAGCATAACGGTAGTTTGGGTTATTGGGTTTAAAATCCCTCCACTCTCCCTTCTTCAGATAACCGTTACAGAAAGAGAGAATCTTCTTATTTTCAATGTAACGGCTACTGGAAAATGTATGAATATATATATATTATTATGGACATTTTCTGGGCTCTCTCAACCATCAGAGGAAAAGCGTAAAAGGAGAGAAGGGAAGAGTAGGAGAAAAAGAAAAGAGCTTACAGGAACAGAACACGAAGAATTCTCATCTTTGCTACTGGACATTAGGATAATGGAGAACGGTATGTTGATTTTTATTACAGTTTTATTACTAGTATTCGTAAAAAAAAAAAAAAAAAACAAATGATCCTGCATGATAGAGATAAGAAAAGTCTGACAATTGGTATCAGAGTCTGGTTAGCGAATACTGCAATTTGTTTTACTTTTAGTTATTTACGCCAAACTATTTTTTTTTGTTTTGCGCCGAACAAAAAGCGACTGTGCAATTTGTTTTTTATATTTTATTATTTGCTACGCTTAATGGATGATGACGGCCGGCGTTGAAAGGGGAAACGCTGGCCATGAGAATCTGCACTGCCGAAAAGGCCGGCCACGAGGACTGTACCGCCACCGGAACCCGAACAATTCTGGGTATGGCGGATCGGCTCCGATGAAGGCTGTGTTTCCATTGTCAGTGGGAGACCCGAGTCCGTCCAGTCTGGTGGGTATGATGGAACGGTCTCCCTGCGAGGCTGATGCTCCGGGTATGGATGGCTGCCGTCGGAGATCCCGGCAAGTGGCTGTTTTGGGCTTAGCCTCGGAGATCCGACCCGAACAGGTTGGTTCACCCCACGTTCGCCTGTCGGAGGCGACGTCGGGGAGAGCCAATGCATGGGGGTTGGCTGCCGATGGCAACTCCCTTCAAAGGGCAGCTGTCGGGCGACGTCGGGGAGAGCCAACGCACGGGGTTGGCTGCCGACAGCGACTCCCTTCAAACGGCAGACGGGGAGCTCGCCTCCGGGTATGGCCAGTGATCCGGGTCGGGCGTGGGTCTGGTGGATGGCTGCCGTCGGAGATCCGACCCGAACAGGTTGGTTCACCCCACGTTCGCCTGGTCGGAGGCGACGTCGGGGAGAGCCGACGCACAGGGGTTGGCTGCCGACGGCGACTCCCTTCAAACGGCAGAACGGGGAGCTCGCCTCCGGGTATGGCCAGTGATCCGGGTCGGGCGTGGGTCTGGTGGATGGCTGCTGTTGGAGATCCGACCCGAACAGGTTGGTTCACCCCCACGTTCGCCTGGTCGGAGGCGACGTCGGGGAGAGCCGACGCACAGGGGTTGGCTGCCGACGGCGACTCCCTTCAAATGGCAGAACAGGGAGCTCGCCTCCGGGTATGGCCAGTGATCCGGGTCAGGCGTGGGTCTGGGGACTGCGACGCCTGCAGTACGGTGGTGCTGCCACCACAGGTACCTCGGCCGGAGGCAGCGCCGGTCACTGGAATATGCGCCACCGGGTCTCCGTCGATTCATCAGAGGCAACGACCGGAGGCAGCAAGCAGGCGACGCCTGTAGTACGGTGGTGCTGCCACCGTGGGTCCTTGGTGGGGGCAGCACAAGGGCTGTGTTGCCTGGTGGTGCTGCCCACCACAAGGGCCCTTGACCCGTGGTGGAGAAGGAATTTTCCGAATGGATGCCGCCGTGTAAAGGGGACCGGTTACTGGAACAGTACGCCGACATGTATTGGACAGTGCTAACTCCCACGTAATAAAAAAAAAAATTTTTTTATTAAGGTCACATCAACGTGAATCAAATATTGAAAGCTTGTTAGTCACCAAAGTGGCCTGGCTTGAAAGGATTTGAATTGTTGATCGTGAATTTCAATTGTTCATTTTTTATGCTGATATTGTATATGAACAATTGTGGTTATTAATTATGAGGCTAGGAGATCATCCAAAGATGGATCATTGCCTATAATTAATGGCACTGAAGGAGGATTGATTGATGTACTGGGTAAATATGATTGCATATCCGAAGATAACATTCATGTTAACTCTAGTATGATTGATTAATCTATTAAAGTATATTTAAATTAGCATTATTATTGATTGCAGTTATGTATTTGAGGATCACCCAAAGGTGAACTTAAATACATAGTCAAAGTTTATAATCATGTGTCTGAATCCATTAGAGTTTACTCAAAGCATTAACATGTAAATTTGGATTATGTTTGCAGCTTCCAATAACGTTTTCGGCTTGGGCAATGCAATGATCAAATTCAATGGGCTGAACTATGCAGAATGGTCTGAGCATATTCAGTTTTATTTAGGTGTTTTGGGCTTGGATTTAGCAGTCATTTTGGATGAAAAGCCTGCAGCCATTACCGGGACCAGTACAGAATTTGATAAGTCTTTTCATGAGGCTTGGGTACGGTCCAATAGGCTGAGTTTGAATTTGATGTGAATGACGATGGCTGAAAATGTCAAGCCATCAATGCCCAAGACGGAAAATGCAAGGGAATTTATGATGAGAATCAAGGAATACTCTCAATTAGACATAGCTGATAAATCCATTGTAGGAACCCTAATGAGTGAGCTGACGACCAAGAAACTTGATTGGTCACGGCCTATTCATGATCATGTGACTAGTATGGCTAATTTAGCAGCAAAGTTGAGAACGATGGGTATGGATGTGAGTGAATCCTTTTTGGTTCAATTCATCATCAACTCACTACCTCCTGAATTTGGCCAGTTCTAAGTGAATTATAACACTATTAAAGAGAAATGGAACTTTCAGGAAATTAAGGCCATGTTAGTTCAGGAAGAAGGGAGATTAAAGAAGATGAAGGATCACTCCATTCATCTCATTGTTCGTAAGGATGCTGGTGGTAGCAAGTCTAAACCATACAAGAAAAATAAGAAGAAGGACAAAGCCTCCATAAAAGTCACTGGAGGTCAGATCCAAAAGGATCAGAAATGCTTCTTTTGCAAAAGGATGGGTCACTTCAAAAAGGATTGCCCAAAAAGAAAGGCTTGGTTCGAAAAGAAAGGTATGCATTGTATATCAATATGTTTTGAATCAAATATAATTGAAGTGCCCAACAATACTTGGTGGTTAGACTCTGGAGCTACTATTCATGTGTCACATATTATGCAGGGATTCTTTTCAATCCAACCCATAACATGAACTGAGAAGTTCCTCTATATGGGAAGCAGAATGAAGGCACGAATAGAAGGAATTGGGACGTACAGATTGATCTTGGACACCAAGTGTCATCTGGATCTAGAAAAGTGTTTCTATGTTCCTGAATGTGCTAGAAATTTAGTTTCTATTGCAAAGTTGGATGAAGTGGGATTTAATCTTAAGATTAGAAATGGTGCATTTTCATTGTATAGACATTCGTACTACTATGGATCTGGTACTTTGGTTGATGATTTGTACCGCTTTAATCTTGATGCTATGTATGCTGATTCTCTATTTCTTGTTGAGCATGGTATAGGTAACAAACGTAATGTGCATGATGATTGTTCTGCTTTCTTATGGCATCAAAGATTGGGTCATATATCCAAAGAAAGAATATTGAGGTTGGTGAAAGGTGACATCCTGCCTCAATTGGATTTTACCGATTGGGATGTGTGTGTTGATTGTATAAAAGGGAAACAAACAAGACACACATCGAAGAACCCAGCCATGAGAAGTAATGTGCCTTTAGAATTGATACACACCGATATTTGTGGCCCCTTTGACATTCCCACATGGGGTGGTGAAAAATATTTCATCACATTCATAGATGACTACTCACGGTATTGTTACTTATATCTACTGCATGAAAAGTCCCGGTCAGTAAATACCCTGGAGGTGTTTATTGATGAAGTGGAAAGGCAGTTAGATAGAAAAGTAAAAGTGATTAAGTTAGACAAGGGTGGTGAATATTATGGAAAATTCAATGAAAGTGGACAATGTCCTGGTCCATTTGCAAAATTTCTTGAAAGTCGAGGCATATGTGCACAGTACACAATGCCCGGTACACCACAACAGAATGGTGTAGCGGAAAGGCGGAATCGCACACTTATGGATATGGTTAGGAGCATGTTAAGTTACAGTACTGTACCTTTATCCTTGTGGATGCATGTATTAAGAACTGCTGCATATCTGCTGAACAGGGTTCCTAGTAAGACTATCCCTAAGACTCCTTACGAGTTATGGACAGGTAGGAAACCTAGTTTGAGACACCTTCATGTTTGGGGTTGTTCAGCAGAAGTAAGGATATATAATCCACATGAAGGAAAGCTTGATGCAAGGACCATTAGTGGTCACTTCATTGGCTATCCTGAAAAGTCTAGAGGATATAGGTTCTATTGCCCTAACCATAGCACAAGAATAGTTGAGTCCGGTAATGCTCGATTCATTGAAAATGGCCGGTTCAGTGGGAGTGGGGAATCACGAAAGGTGGATATTAGAGAACTACAAAATGAAAGATCCACAGTGAGTACTCCTACTCAAGGTGGTATCCCCACACCCAGTGTTTCTACTTAAGTTGTTGTTCCTTTTGTTGCATCACAGTCACGTGACATGCAAGGACGGCAAATTGATACTCGAAACATGCAAAGTGAACGCATAAGAGATGAACCAAGTGACAATGTGCAATTTACAAATAAACAAGTGATACCACAAGAAATGGCATTACGGAGGTCTACGAGACAGAAAAGGTCAGCTGTATCTAATGATTATGTGGTTTACTCACTTGAGCATGAATCAAAATTGAGCATTGATAAAGATCCAGTCTCATTTCAACAAGCCATGGAATGTAATGATTTTGAAAAGTGGTTCAATGCCATGAAGGAAGAGATGAAATCGATGGATGTAAACCAAGTCTGGGAACTAGTAGAGTTACCTAAAGGATCAAAACGAGTTGGCTGTAAGTGGGTCTTCAAGACCAAGCAAAACTCGAAAGGTAACATCGAAAGGTATAAAGCCAAACTTGTTACCAAAGGTTTCACTCAAAGGGATGGTATTGACTATAAGGAGACTTTCTCTCCAGTCTCTAAGAAAGACTCCTTGAGAATCATTATGGCTTTAGTGGCTCATAATGATCTAGAGCTCCACCAAATGGATGTAAAGACCGCCTTTTTGAATGGTGACTTAGAAGAGGAAGTGTATATGGACCAACCTGAAGGTTTCATCACCACCGGGCAGAAAAATTTGGTGTGTAAATTAAAGAAATCGATATACGGACTGAAACAAGCTTCCCGACAATGGTATATTAAGTTCAATGATACCATTACGTCATACGGCTTTGTAGAGAACACCGTTGATCGGTGTATCTATATGAAGGTTAGTGGGAGCAAGTTCATTATATTAGTCCTATATGTCGATGACATTCTTTTGGCTGTTAATGACATGGGTTTGTTACATGATGTTAAGAAATTTCTCTCTAAAACTTTTGAAATGAAAGATATGAATGAGGCATCCTATGTGATAGGAATAGAGATATTCCGTGATAGATCACAAGGATTGTTGGGATTGTCTCAGAAAGGCTATATCAATAAAGTATTAGAGAGATTTAGAATGGAAAATTGCTCTACAGGAATAGTTCCAATTCAGAAAGGGGACAAGTTCAGTGAACTGCAATGTCCAAAGAATGATTTGGAACGGAAAACAATGGAATCAATTCCCTATGCCTCACTGGTTGGAAGCCTGATGTATGCGCAAACATGTACTCAGCCAGACATTAGTTTCGCTATTGGAATGTTAGGCCGATATCAAAGTAATCCTGGAATATATCATTAGAAAGTCGGAAAGAAAGTGCTTAGGTACTTGCAAGGCACCAAAGATTATATGCTTACTTATAAAAGATCAAGTCATCTTGAAGTAGTAGGCTACTCGGATTCAGATTATGCTGAATGCGTAGACTCGAGGAAATCTACATTTGGTTACATGTTTCTCCTAGCCGGAGGAGCAGTTTCCTGGAAAAGTGGGAAGCAGTCTATCATTGTTACTTTCACTATGGAGGCTGAATTTATAGCATGCTTTGAGGCTACTATTCATGCATTATGGTTGCGGAATTTTATCTCAAGGCTCAATTTGGTCGACAGTATAGAAAAGCTGTTAAGAATTTACTGTGATAATTCCGCAGCTATTTTCTTCTCTAAGAATGATAGGTATTCTAAAGGTGCGAAACATATGGATTTGAAATACCTATCTATTAAGGAAGAAGTGCAAAACCAAAGAGTGTCTATTGAGCACATTGGCACTGAGTTAATGATAGTGGACCCGTTAACTAAAGGTTTACCACCGAAAACATTCATTGGACATGTTGATCGGATGGGCATATTGGACAGGTCCTCATTCTCTTGAAAGTCAATATTTTGTACTGCTCATATTATTGTGACACTCATGAATTCAATTAAGGTCATGGTTTTGCTTGTGCTTTGTTGTCTTCGTTTAGTTGTATATAGTTATAGTTTGTGAGATAACTAATAGCATATATGGACATGACAATTTAAAGTTTCAATATTTCTCAGTAAGGTTTTTATGAATTATAATGATTATGTGATACATGGAAGGAATCATGTCGCTAAAAGAAATGTAACCGCCATGATCCAATCGTTTTAATTCAATCAAGTATTGTGATTTGATGATCTTTAAGGATTGTGCGCACTTATTTGTTATTGATTCATCAAATCATAACAAGGGCCAAGTGGGAGATTGTTGAGTTAATTAACATAAGTGGCCCTTGTTTAATGTATGACCCAAAATAAAAGGCTTAACGTGATGGTCAGTTAAGCATAACGGTAGTTTGGGTTATTGGGTTTAAAATCCCTCCACTTTCCCTTCTTCAGATAACCGTTACAGAAAGAGAGAATCTTCCTATTTTCAATGTAACGGCTACCGGAAAATGTATGAATATATATATATTATTATGGACATTTTCTGGGCTCTCTCAACCATCAGAGGAAAAGCGTAAAAGAACAGAAGGGAAGAGTAGGAGAAAAAGAAAAGAGCTTACAAGAACAGAACGCGAAGAATTCTCATCTTTGCTACCGGACATCAGGATAATGGAGAACGGTATGTTGATTTTTATTACAATTTTATTACTAGTATTCGTAAAAAAAAAAAAAAAACAAACGATCCTGCATGATAGAGATAAGAAAAGTCTGACAATTCTCATTAACTAACCTTTTTTTTTCATTTTTCTTTTGGACGATTAAAAAATTATAGACAACGTTGGACTCATCTCCTTTATGAGGGTATTACATGGACAAAATGTGTAGGATATATATGCAGAAGACAAAATTAATTGAATGGTAAGCTGCATGAACATAAAATATGAGAAACACCAATAATTTGTCTAATGGCATAGGCAAACGGATAATAGTGTAGATTAGGCACAAAGTCCCACGTTCACCCTTCTCTAGGTGCATTCCATCTTTAAAGTGGGAATCATAGCAATAACTGTCATAGTAACAATTTGAAATTTATTTGAAAAATTTTTTTGCTATTAATAAAATATATATGAGACAAAATTATAATATGTCCAACATTTGTCTTCTATAAAGAAAGAGACTTGCTTATCTTTTGGTTGTTCTTTGATCTTAAATTACTATTTTTTATGGATGTAGTTGAGTTTGATGGTATATCTCCAGCATGAAATCATGGGACCTAATGTAAGATTACTTTTTGAGCTCGTTTAAATCCTTGTCACATAAACTAATCACAAGTGGTAACATATTTTGGATTTTAAATTTGCTCCTAATTATCTCTTCATGACAATGAGGTTCTTAAGATTTTTGTTGCTGCCGCAGTTGCAAATGAGAAAGAAGTTGAAGGAAAAAAGCAAACGACAAAAGTAAATTAGAAATTTAAACTAAGGATGACAAAAGATTTCACATTGTCTACACGTTAAATGACATAACTTTTGTGTTTTGTGCGGATCTATTAAATGGAATAGTTTTGTCTCAAAATAATTCAAAATGGGTTGATTGATTGTTCATTGGTGTGTTTGTCATTCATATATATATATATATATATGTTGTTTTTTACTACTTTTTATCATATTTGTTTTAACACATCCAAAATGAATATTGTTTTTGATTTATGTGTATGAAATCCATTATACTTTATAGGATTTCTAGTTTCTAGAGAAGCACATGGTAAACTTGTGACTATAGTTGCAAAAAGTAGTTTGTCCATATGTTCCCATTTTCTTTTTAGTTCAAGAAAGCATGTCAGCCATTGCCTACTTGAAAGTAAACTAGATCACCAATGAACACAAAAGTAAACAACCTAAAGTCTAATGTAGTGGCTTTCAAGCCACTACATTTGCAAGCACTGCAATAAATCTAATGCAGTAGTTTTCTCTACCTATAGTAGTATATATGAAACCATTGCCTAAAGGCGTCTTAAGATAGGTAGTAATGTTTTAAGATAATAGGTAGTTATTTTGTAGAGAATGGGTAATAATTTTTTAAGAGAATAGGTAGTGGTTTTTTAAGTGAATAGGCAATGGCTTTTTAAAGGAATAAGCAATGGTTTATTAAGCATAGGTACCAATTTTTTAAGTGAATAAGTAGTAGTTTTGTAACAGAATAGGCAGCAATATTTTAAGGAAATAAACAATGGTTTTTTAAGGGAATAAGCAATAGTTTTTTAAGTGAATAGGTAATAGTTTTTTAATAGAATAGATAACAGTTTATTAGGTGAATAGGTAGTGATTTTTTAAGTGAATAAGTAACAGTTTTGTAACAGAATGGACAATAATTTTTTAAGGGAATAAATAATGGTTTTTAGAGGAAATAGACAACAATTTTTTAAGCAAATAGGCAGTGGTTTTTTAAGTGAATAGGTAGCAATTTTTTGAGGAAATAAATACTAGTTTATTAGGCAAATAGATTGTAGTTTTTTAAGTAAATAAGTAGTAGTTTTGTAAGGGAATAGGTAGTAAATTTTTAAGGGAATAAATAATAGTTTTTTAAGAGAATAGATAACAGTTTTTTAAGAAAATAGGTAACAATTTTTTAAGCAATAGGTAATGGATTTTTAAGTGAATAGGTGGTAGTTTTTTAATAGAATACATAGTCATTTTTTAAGAAAATAGGTAGTAGTTCTCTAACTGTTTTGAAGTTACAAAACTATGACAACTATGACAATTATTTGAATAAAATTGAAAAGATTGATTACTCATTAAGTTATCCCTAAAGAACACATTTTGTTGACAATGAATTTAGAAAGCACCCATAATCTAAACCAAATGTTGTATAATTAAAAGCATCATGCAAAGATCAAAACGAAAGAAATGAGTCATCTCACTCAAGCATAATAAGCATTTGACATGTAAATATTAGGCTCGATTAAAAATAATAAGTAACAATTAGGAGAGATAGTAATAGAAATTTAAGTTAATTTTCCATACTTGATTCAATCCATTGCAGATAAAGAAATTCATATGCTATCTATAAAACATTCAAACTAGAGAAAATATAGTGCAATTGCATTATCTTCTTCTCTATATCCTCAATTTGCTTCTTGTCTTCTACGAGGTAATGGTCTTTTGCCTTCACGAGGAAATTAGCAATAATCCACATACTTCTCCTCATAAGACCAATGTAGAGAGAGAGAGATAGAACAAACATTAGATGCATCTAAAACTAGCCATATTTATGCCTTTGATGCATGAGACCTTGAAATGATCATAGAAGAAGGTGATGGTAGTAGTACTAGAAGACAATTACGTATTTAAGGGCCAAAGGTTTTTACCAACTGGCATATATCTGACAAAGTGTGAGTGTACTAAGAAACAAGTAGTACCATGAATTAGTTCTACATGTTATCATGGCCATTAACCTATTTTTGCCAATGATTGCACAAATTTTTCATCAATGTTCAACTTTAAAAGAACACTTGGAAGCCTATTGGAACAACCTTGAAAAACACCTTTAATAATTTACCTAAAACATCCTTTGTAGGAAAATTAGTATACATCTTTGTGCTAGCAAAATTGTCATATATAATCAAAAAGACTCCAAAATGGACAATATATATGGAAGACATACCAATAAGTTGTTAAATAACATGCATCCAAAGCACAATTATCAAGATCAGTGGACATGCTAATAACTTACACCTATAGTAGAAGATTGATGGCTTTGTTATGGGAATGTAAGAACACTTAAACTACTTATTACTTATAGAACATTAATGGGTGTTGGTTGTACTATGATCCCATCTTAATGTATTCCCACAAAGGTTAAATAGCACAAAAGGAAGAAAACATTAATAGTTTACCAATTAACTTGAAATTTATATTTCTTAGGCATAAACATATGATCTATTGATCTTTCTTTATATTCAAGGATGGTTTCAACAAGTAGAGTTTCATTAAAAAAATACTTATTTTGGTAAGCAATTATATAATTATGAAGAAATTATTAATAGTATAAATTGTAATATAAGAGGAAAAAAAATGCCCAGGTATGTATAAATTGATTAATCATGCCAAGAAAAATTGGAATAGAGAACCTATAAAATGAAAAGAAATAAAACAATTAGAAAAGAAAATGTTAAGGTTAACATTTTTTGTTCCTAGAATGCAACTGTCAAATCATTATAAGATTTAAATTCTTTTTGTTTAAAAAGAGAAACAAATGAATGTCTAAGATAACATAAATTGATTTTGATCTTTACTTGAGTGGATGTGCCTCTAGAATAAAAAGAAACACATGCATTTCTACCATCCAATAACATGACTAACAGGCCTCTAGTTAAAATCCTCTGATTTTGTATTTGTTGTAACTTGAATTGCTTCAAACAAAAACTAGATTAATAAAAAGAGTAAACAACAAATGCTAAACCAATCAAACCACAAATGGTTTCCCAAGCAAACAATAACTTACCAAAACTTTAAAACGTAAATATCATATTGGGAAAAGAAAATAGAAAATAAGAGCAAAAAAGAAAAAAGTTAAGGATATAGTGAGCTTCAAAGGCAACATTCTTCATCAATGTTCTTTTTCCTATCCACATGAATTTGTGCAATAATATTTCCTTAAAGACTTAAATTAGAAAATAAAACAAAGAAATAATTAATATTAGATGTCTATTTATTATAAAAAGTTTCATAATTTATCCTTTCTTGCTCTTCCAAGGACAGTTTTAATATTCCAGTGTAGTTTCACTACAAAAATACTATTCTTAGTAAGCAATTACAATTATAAAGAAAATTTACATTGTAATATAAGAGAGATTGAAGGGAAAAAAGCAAATGTAAGGATATGTATAAATAGAACAATCTTGCCAAGAGAAAGTTGTACATAAAGAAATTGTAGAACAAGGAAAAGAAGAAAAAGAAAACAAAAGAAAAGAAAAGTGGAAAACAAAGATTAGACTTATGCCATAATGTAATGGAGACAAACAAAAACCAAAGCCAAAATCATTTAAAGATTTGAATTCTTTATGTTGAAAACTAACGAACATCAAAGGCAACAAAAAAGTAACACTTGTCACTGCATGGCACATCAAAGTTTTAAAGTTATTGAGGTTGTGTTGCTCAAGGGAGCAAAATCACTAGGAATTGGCTGGTCTCAACAGCCCAAAATTGAAACTTTAGATGACCAACCTAAAAGGGTTATTAAAGCTCAATAGGCACGTCATAAATATCCCCATATTTGAAAAGGAATTGTGCAACATAAAAAGAAAGAATGTCATGTCCTCATATTTGAAATTTAGTAGCATATAAAATTTGACAATGTAAACAAAACTAAATAGATATGAGTCCCTTTTGCTGCAAATGAATGAATCAATGAGGAATGTGTTAGCCTTAAAGGTCAAAGAATGAAGTTAAATAAGTGAAAGGAATAAATTGATGAAACATTGAAAAGTTATACTACAACAAAGTGATCAAATTTATATAAAGAATAAAAAGATTATAGGAAAAGAAGAAGCCAAAACCTATTGGTGAGGCCATTGACGATGACCTCATTTACAACATAAGCTATAACCCTTTACATGAAATTCCCACTAGCCATTGTCCCTTCCTTTCCATCCCACCCTTTATTGTAGAAGTTAATCAAAACTAGCAACAAACAAATCGAAACTAGAAATCAATTTTGCAAACCCTAGATAGTCTTGGAGACAATCCAATCCAAATACCAATCAATTCTAACCTAACAAAGTACAAAAACCCTTGATGCCCGAAATTGTTTAGGAAGAAAAGTGGATTAAAACGAATTGTACACTCTTAAGTCAAAGAATTGAATTAGATTAGGAGAATTAAAAATAAATTTATCCCTTCATTTTTATAATAAAATGATTAGGTAGTGGTCTAGAACTGCTACCTTATTCAAAGAATAGATAATGGTTCCAGACCATTACCTTAGCCCTTTTTTTAACCGCAAAGATTAGGCAGTAATTTCAAATTGCTACCTTTTTCCATTTCAAGAAAAAAATTAGGCAACGATTCAAGACCACTATCTTATTCCATTTTTAGAAAAAGAATAGGTAGTAGTTTAAAATTGTTGCCTTATATCTTTAATGTTAAATGGAATAAGTAGCAATTCCAAACTACTACCTTATTCCTTTTTTGGAAAAAAAAAAAAAAAGGCAACAATTCAAGACCCTTGCCTTATGCCTTTATTTTTTTAAAAAAAGAAAGATTAGGTAATGGTTGATTACTTTTTTTAGAAAAAAAATAGGGAACAGTTTAAGATCATTACATAAATATTTATAACTGCTGCTTTTTCTTAAGATAACATAGCAACTTTGAACCACTAGCTTATAACCACTGCCCAATGTCAACTATTGCCACAATATATTTATGCAGTGGTTATTAATGCTATCTTAGGGGTTTTATGCAATGGTTTATAACCATTGTGTAAGAACTGCTGTCGTAGTCCCTTTATTTGGTAGTGCATTTAGAGAAAAAAATGGGACTGAGTCACCTCTGAGATTATAAGTGGGGTCTTTCTTTGAGTTTATCAATGAGCTATCTTTGTTAGACTTAGGCTTCTTGGGACCTCAGTTAACTTGGCTGAAAGGTAAAACCCCATAAATAAGAGTACTTTGCAGGTTAGAAAAAGCTTTGTGCAATGTGTAGTGAAGGCTTTGTTGGCATGTGGTGGTGATTTTTCATTTTTTGCAAGTTAGCTTTAAGCATTTTCCTTTACTAGTATGGTTGAATGGGATTCAACAAATGCATAAATAAGACTGGCATTTTCAATTTTAGGCAACATTACTTCTTCTCAAGGATTTTCGTATGAACCAATAATTGGTATTTTTAAACAAAAATCCTAACCCAGTTAAGCTTAATCCCATTAGCCCATTACATAAAATTAAAATTAATAATCTAATTAACCCTAACTCATCAACCCATAAATTGAATTTTGTAGTCCTTAAATTCTAAAACTCAAATAAAAAGGCTTAAGAAAAGTGTGGGTTATCATTGTCTTTGAAATAGTCTTAAGAAAGTAATTAGCTATTATTGCTTTTTGCTCCCTTTCAACTTTCATCGATCATATGGTCCTTAAAACAATTATCTCTCTCACTTCTTTTTTTCTTTCAATCACTCATTATCTTTCTCTTTTATTGTCAAGAATGATTGTTTATTCTTATTTTTGCAAAATATTTTCCTATAAAGAGAAACTGACTGGGGTCTTTTATTTTGTTTATTTATATTATAATTATAATTTTATGTTTACTTAGTTAGGTTTATCTTTTACGTTTAATTAAATTTCCTTTTCAAAATTACATGTTTTAAAGTTTTCTTGATTTGTTTTCAACAAATTATTTTATATAATAGGTTAATGGGTTATTACTATTTAGATTTCAAGTAGATTTGGGTTTAGGCATGGCCCAATTGAGATGTGGTGCTTTGATATTGTTGTCTTTAGTACACCTTAGCTTCATTCTCTTATTAGTGTGCCTTATTAGCAACATAAATTTTTTCTTTTATTTTGGTTTAGCGATTAGCTTGAATTGTTATAAAAAATACTTAGTTTATTGAATTATTGCTTTTGAAATGTTAGATTAGGTTTAACATATCATTAAAATTAAAAATAAAATTATATAATAACCCCTTTTCATTTCATACAAGAAAACATCAAGACAATCTAACCTTCATAACACCCAAAAAAAATCTTAGCACTGACTCATTTTTCTGTATAGGTTCTAGGGAGAAGAAGGGCATTTTTATGTTGAATTCAAGAGCTTATGGTCTAATTTGAAGCCTCAAAGGCAAGATTTAATCTTGGATAAGGCATTAAAAGCAAAGAAGACCATGGACTCCTATTTATTCCTATTTTTATTGATTTTTATAATGTTTATAATTTTATATTCTTTGATAATTTTTAAAAAATAATTAAGGAAAGGAGTGGGTTATATTTTTTCAAAAGTAGTTTTTTTTTTTTTAAATTATTATCTTTCTTCTTCTAGTCTTTAATGGAAAAGTGAGAAGATAAAAAAGGCCTAGGGTCTAGATCTACTCTAACGAATAAAGGAGGCATTAATCTCCACTATTTTTTTGTTTTAGAAAAATCTTAACTTTTATTGTTTTGTTACTTTTAGTTCTTTTTTAAAGAAATTCTTGATTTCACTCTTTTTTGGAGTTTTATTGTTTGGACCCAAAAAATGAAAGAAAAAATTTGAAAGAATAAGTTCTTGTTGGCTTTGATAAAAGTTCAAAAAAGCATGCTATTGTTACTAGAGATTTTTGTTGATTTGTATATAGGTTTGATGACTTACACAAAGAATGGTGCTAGCAATGTGATGCTTGGGGAGAAATTTTGTGTTTAATTTTTGTGGGGAGTGTGTTTAGTTTGAGTCATGTTTGCATGTTTGAGAAGGCTTAAAGTATTAATTCCAACTCAAGTTCATGGGTTACAAGTTGGGATAAGAGTGTGTGGAAGAGAGTTAACTAGTTTAAATTAATAGGGTTTGATTAAGTCAATCTTTTATTTATTTTTCTTTTGTGAATTTTTGACCTTTTTACTCTTTTTATGTTTTATTAATTTTGTTTTTTTTTTTGAATGATTAACATGTACTTGAATGATTTGAAAGAGGAAGAAAAAGAAGGAAAGAGGAAGTGGTAGCTAATGGTAGTAGCCACTTGTTGTCAATGATGGCTTTGGTGACTAGTTTATGGGAAACATTGGATACAAAATAAATACAAAAGGATGTAACTAGTAAGAAATTTTTGGTATCAAAATTTAATAATTTTAAGATGATTGATGGTAGGCTAGTAGAATAATTTGTTGAAATTTAAAGGATTCTAAATCATCTTTCATAATACAAAATGTCTATAGGTGAAATTGTAATTGTGAATTCCAACATTGATAAATTGCCACTTTTTTGAAATATTTTCAAGAAAAGCCTAAAATATAAAAAAAAAATATATATCCCTTGAAATTCTTGCTAACCATCTTCATGTAGTTAAAGAGTTTTGCATATAAGATGGAAACAATAAGCATGACTCTCATGTTTTAAAGTTGCATGTGATTGAGAAAACACAATTAAGTGAGTCCACTAACAAGAGAAAGAATTAATCTAATAATAACAATAAAAAAAAAGGCAAATATAAAAGGGGCAAATGCCATTTTTGCCACAAAGAGGGGCACAACAATTATAAGTGTCATCTTTAGAAGAAAAAAAAAAAAAGGAAAAGAAATAGTTCCCCTTTAGAATAACAAATGAAAAATTGATTCCTATGATCAAAAAGATCAATTCATTTAAGGATGATGTTACTTAATTGATTGATTCTAATGTTGCCCAACATTTTTGTGAGAAAAAAAGTTACTTTAAAGCTATGAAACCAATAATGGGTGGTATTATTATGTACAAGTGAAATTCCACTATAGTTTTTGTCATACGAATCAAGGAGGTAAAAATGAAATTCACTTCTAAAGAGATATCAATTTTCCTACTATATTTTATATTCTAGAAGTTGAGAAAAAGTATGATATTACATGGTCTTTTAAACAAACTTAGATTCAAACTTGTATTTAAGATTGACAACTTTATCCTTCCAAATGAAGTGTGTTTATGGAAAATTGTTACTTTTGTAATGGCATGTTCAAACTTCTTGTTGTTGCTAATAATAATGTTAATGTTTATACTTATATCGCCAAGCATTCTTTTCCATGGCATAATAGGTTAAGACATATAAACTTTAGAAGATTGCATCATATGGTTAAATTGAACTTGTTGTCATACTTTGATAAATCTAAAACAAATGCATAACTTGTAAGCTAACAAAATTAATTACAATTATATTTCCAAGTAGTTAAAGATCTTTAAACATGTTAACTTTAATTTATAATGATGTGTGTGATTTGTTTGCACAACACACTAATACTAGGAGGAAGGACATGTTTGTGATAGTCATTGATAAATACTCAAACTATTGCTATGTTTAATTGATGCATACTAAAATAAATCTCATGAAAGATTCAGTTTGTACAAAACTAAAATGGAATTGCAAAATGAATTTTTCATCAAATACTTGTTATTTAAGAAAGGAGCAAAATATTATGATACTTGCATGTAAATAGAAATGATCAATGTCATGTAATCAAATTCTAGCTTGAGTGAGGGATTTTAGGGTGAGGCATAACTTTCAACATTCCATATTTCAAATATAGATCCAACCAAAAGTAACAAAACAACCCCATATAAGTTCTCGAATAAAAGAAAGCCTAACCTTGTTATTTAAGAATTTGGTTTTGTAAAGCAATTGTTAGGTTTCCCTAATGAAAATTGAAAAAGTTAGTTCAAAGGGGAGTTAAGTCCATTTTTTTAGGATATGTTCACATCAATAAGACTTATCAATTAATAGTCATAGAGCTTAACATTTTAATATCTATTAAAATAATCATTAACTTGATAAATGCTATTTTTGATGAAAATAAATTCATCTTAGTTTCTAACATTCCAAAATAGAAACAAGTTCTTGATAATGAAAATGATGCTTTAGCAAATAAAAATAAAACTGATAAGGAGCAAAAAGAGTAAGGAAAGTAAAGACTTTTGGTTATGATTTCTTTGTGTTCCTAGTTAAAGGGACAAAGGAATTAGCATGGAATCAAATTCCATATTACTTAGTGACGATAATCTTAAGATAGTTGATGAGGTAATGAAATTGCAAAGACTCTCAGTACCTAGACACTTTAAATCAATCTTTTCTATATATGTATCTTTCAATGTTAGCTGCAAAGGGTGGGTTTGGTCCAATTTTCTATGGTATTTATACTGTAGTCTTTGCTTGTCCATCCCATCTCAACCTAAGTTGGCTATACTTGGATGTAGCTAGTCATGTTTCTAACAATTAACATAGATCTCATGAAATCCACCATCACTATGAACTAACCCCTACCCTTTTCCTTCATTATTAAGGAGAGTGAGCAACCTCTATTAGCAATGGAGCTTAAGTAAAATTTCTTATGTCATGTAAAATGTCCATCAAGCAATCCAATCTAGTTAACTCCTTAAAGTGCCTTGTCAACCTTGCTTTCCCTCCTTCAAAATAATGCTCTTTACCAAATGCCCTTCCTTGGGTTAGGGCAACACAACAATAAGTAGTTTGCTCCACTCCCTTGTGAGTAGGATGTTGGCTAAGATAAAGCTGAGAGCTAACCTAGACATTCCATGCATCTTCCCTTCTTTCCAAAGAGGAAAGGAAAAGAAAAAATATAATTGTCGTAAGACCTTATTCTTTTCTACTTGATGCTATTTTCTTTAGTTTTCTTTACATTTAATTTAATTACAAAAAGGGCTTTGGAAGATTAATTTCCAATTATTTAGGATTTGACCATTTAACTTCCTGAATAGCTTGAGGAAGATAACATAATAGAGCCTATAATCATGCATTTTAGAATGTCATAAAGGATTGTATGCTATATATGCAATATATATTACAATTGTGATGCTAATGCATGGGATAACTATAATTAACTAAAATCCATAACTCAAATATTAAGTACACAATAAGAACATGATGAGTTAGCTTTTATTATTATAGAATAAAACCAGAGTTTTGTTTAAAGAAGGTTTATTAGGTTAGCCAAAAACCTCTTTAACTTGAATATGTTTGATATTATAATTAATGGGTCCTGATTAATTATATTTGTGTGATTTTGATGAGTTATCTCATGATCACATAAATTTAGAGACAATGGTTGAGTGCATCATATGTGATTTGTTTAGACAAAGAGTTATCATCTAATTGATATAAGAGTCACATGTGATGTAATTGATAAGTTATGTCATTTACCTAATTATTTTTTATTTGATTGTTAGATTATCTCAAGGTGAAATAAATTAAATAGGATCTTGACCCATTAGAAAATTTTAGAGTAAGATCTTTCAAGTCAACGTAGAGATTTATTGATTTAAATAAAAAAAATGGGAGTAAATAAAATAAGGATTAAAGACCTGATCTAATTTTGATATGTATGCATGAAATTAATACTCACTCTCCTTTTATTTATATTGGTTGCTAGATCAAAATGAGTAATGATTTGTCCATATATACAAAGCATAGTTGAAGTGAACAAATTCATTGGACCAAATGTTTTAAACTAGTATAAAATCTTGAGAATTGTTCTTAAGTAAGGAAAGAAGTTCTACATCCCCGATGAGGATCTTCCTACTCTTGGTGATGAAGAAGAAATGGAGGCATATATTTAGCATAAGGATGATGATGATCATGCTACATGTGTGATGTTAGCTAGTTTGTCTCTTAAACTTTAAAGGTAACTTGAGAATATCATGAATGCTTACACAATAAAGTTTGCATCTCAAAAATTTGTTTAATATAGAAACTAGGACAAAGAGATATGAGATCTTAAAGGAATTGTTCTAATGTAAGATGGTAGAAGGATCTTCAATGAATGCTAATATTATGAAGATTAACTACATTGAGAAATTGGGCTGATTGGGTTTTACCATAAATTCAAAGTTAAGTGTTGACCTGATCCTATAGTCTCTATTTCAAAGTTTATTGTGAACTTCTGTATGAACAAGTTGGAAGTTACATCAGTTGAATTATTGAATATGCTTAAAACTACAAAGCAAACTCTGATGAAAGAGAAGACTCCTTTTCTTCTTATGGGTTCTTCCAATGTGAGAAGCAAGCTCTAAGATGAAGAACAAAAAAAGTAAAGCCTCAAGAAACCAAGGCATTTGAATCAAGTGGTGATGTAAAAAGGACAAGTGCAAGAGCACTTGCCATCATTGTGGTAAAGAAGGCCACTAAAAAAAGGAATTGCAAGATTTATCTTGCTAGACTAAAGGTAAAGAAGCTTAGTGAAGCCTTTGGATTAGGTATGTTTATGATTGAGATAAATCTTTCTACTTTTATTTTTATTACTTGGATATTTAGATATTGGATACGGTTCTAATATTTGTAAAAATATGTAGGAAATCATCAGAAGTCAATGGTTGAAGAAATGTGAGGTAGACCTATGATTTGCAAATGAAGCAAGAGTTGCTGCATTAGCCATTGGAACTTATAGTTTACTTTTTCTTTCTAGCCTAGTAATAGAACTAAAGAATTGTTATATGTCCCTATACTTTTTGAAAACATCATTTCCATTTCCAATCTAACTTTAAATGAATTTAATTTTACATTTAATGATAAAAGTTGTTCTTTTAAGAAAAATTATGTTTATTATAGATCTAATATTTGTATGAATTTTTTTTTTATATAAGCTTGATTAAGGAAGCTTAAGTTATATAACAATTGTTACTTAGATCTATTTGATTATGAATCATTCAAAATATATGAATCTTGTTTATTGGATAAGATAATTGAGACTTCCTTAGAAATGAAAAGAGAACGTGTTAATGAGTTACTAGGATTCATACATATTGATGTATGTGGCCTTAGGCAACACATGCAAGAGGTGGTTTGTCATATTTCATTACATTCACAAATAATCAATCAAGATATGGTTATGTGTATCTAATGAAATACAAATTTTAATATTTTGAAGAATTCAAAGAATCAAGAAATGAAGTAAAGAAACAAACTAGTAGAAGTATTAAAATCCTATGATTAGATTAAGGAGGTGAATACTTAAGCTAAAAATTTGGTGGTTACTTGAAAGAGAATCAGTTTTTCTCTCAATGGACATTTACCCAAACACCACAACATAATCATTTTTCTAAAAGAGGAAATATAACCCTATTAAATATTGTTTGATCCTTGAAGTCTACTCGATATTCCTTTATCTTTTTGGGTTTATGCCCTTGAGACGACTTCTTACCTTCATGTCTAAAGATTTAGGATATGATACTTATATATAGCATATATCATTTGACAAATCTTGGGATCATATATTCCTCTCCCTTTACCAGTAAAAAAAGTAAAGATTAATAAAGTGAAGAGAGTTGAGGGAAAAAGAATATAGAAGTAAACTTTACAAAGTCCAAAAATTAGATAGATAGACCCTACAAGTACTTTAATTTATCTTAAAATTTTCAATAAAATTATATATACACACTTCAAGGGTATTATATATATCTTGATCATACATTAAGATTCAGATCTTTTATAGGTTAAAAAAATACAAAATCAGTTATTTTTAAACTTAATTTTACTTTTATATTTAATTAGATTATAACTTTTAATAATCAGTTTTTCAAAATAAATATGAGTAAACTCCTTAGTTTTTTTTGTCTCACTAAATGACATATTAATTAAACTAGAAACATTTAATGCCCTTCAAAAGTGTTTGGCCAACAGTTTCCTAAACATATATATAGCAAAGAAAGGATGTCAAAAAAAAAACAGTGACAGGAAACTAAAGCAAGTATTAGGTACACATGGCTAGCAATATTGTAATAGGGCAGACTTTTTGGCATTGGCATTTGCAATCATGCTCATACAATCCACAACTGAAGTGCAAGCCTTAAGTTGTGTGCAAAATTGCATCATTGGATGTTCTGGTGCATTTTCTGAGGCATGTATTCCTCAGTGCGTTGCAAGGTGTGGAAAAGAACCACCCGCAGCAGGTATTCTCATTAACTAACCTTTTGTTTTTCATTTTTCTTTTGGAAGATCAAAAAATTATAGACAAAGTTGCACTCATCTCCTTTAGGCGAGTATTATATGGACAAAATGTATGGGATATATATTTAGAAAACAAAACTAAATGAATGGTAAGTTGCATGAACATAAAATATGAGAAACACCCATAATTTGTCTAGTGGCATAGGCAAACAGAGAATGGCATAAATTAGGAACAAAGTCCCACGTTCACATTTCTCTAGGTGCATTCCATCTTTAAAGTGGGAATCATATCAATGACTGTCATAGTAACAATTTGAAATTTATTTGAAAAAATATTTTGCTACTAATAAAATATGTGTGACTAAAATATATTATGTCTAGCGTTTGTCTTCTGTAAAGAAAGAGACATGCTTATTTTTGGTTGTTCTTTGATCTTAATACTATTTTTTATGGATGCAGTTGAATTTGAAGGTATATCTCCAGCATGAAATCATGGGACTAAATGTAAGATTACTTTTTGAGCTCGTTTAAATGATTGTCACGTAAACTTATCACCAGTGGTAACATATTTCGGATTTTGAATTTGCTCCTGATTATCTCTTCATGACAATGAGGTTCTTAAGAATTTTCTCATTGTTGCAATTGCAGAAGAGAAGCCAATTGAAGGAATAAAGGAAACAACAAAAGTAAATTAGAAATGCAAATTGAGGATGACAAAAGATTTTACATTGTCTTCATGTTAAATGACATCATTTTATGTTTACGTGTGGATCTATGAAATGAAATGGTTTTGCCTTGAAATAATTTGAAATGGGCCGACTGATTATCCATTGGTGTGGTTGTCGCTCACATAGATTTCTAGTTTTTAGAGAAGTACACGGTAAACTTTCATCTATAGTTGCAAAAAGCAGTTTGGCCACACGTTCCCATTTTCTTTTCAGTTCAAGAAAGCATGTTAGCCATTGCCTACTTGAAAGTAAACTAGATGACTTCCTCCCAAAATTTCAGGTCGAATTGATAGGACATCAAGGTTGAACTTGAGGTCCGTACTAATTATACTAGAAATATGAGCCAATTTCATATTTCTGGTGCCAGAAAATGAGACAAACAGTGTAGCATCAATTATGGTTTCAAAAACAAAAACAACTGCTTCAAATCCCCAAATTTTATTTACCATATCAAGCAAATTATAATACCATCCATTATTTAGAAAATAAGCAATAAATTTGTTTACATATATTCTTTTTCATTGCATTTACATCTTGCATGTGTAAGAATTTTTTTTACCTTGTATAATTTTGCTTTTTCTTAACACAAATGATCTCATTTTCTCATCCATATTCTTTGTCATAAAAATTTCATTTCTATTTATTTAACTAAAGAAAATTATTTGAGTTTATAATTCTTTCATGAATTGAAAAGCTCATCAATAAAAGTGATGTTGACCACTAACAAATGGTCATTATGGCACCACCATTCACTAACCTTGATAAAGAATCTCCAAAAGGCGATCTCAGAGAAACATGCCTCCAAAACATTTTTCATAAAAGAAAATCTGGTTGTAACACATACAAAATACTATAAGAATTATAAAAAGATATAGATTAATTATTTTTCATTTAGTCTTATAAATGAATGCTTATTTTATAAGAAATATGTTTTTTTTCTTGCTTTTTTCTTTTTTTTTTTGTTTTCCATTATTTTCTTTCATATTGATATATAGTTTTGCATTGTAGTACTCTCTTTGTTAATTCTTTAGATGAACGAGTTTTAATAATTAACTATCAGTTATAGTTGACCTATTTACTTATTTTCTTCATTTTTTCTCACCCTTGTTAAGATCACAAATTTGTTTAAAATATTATTGATTTATACAAGGTATAACTTTCATTTTGGTTATTTTTCTATTTGGATAATTTGAAAAAGAAGGGATTTGTAGTTTGAATTTTGGATCTACATTTGTTGAGAAATGTTAATACACAAGAAGACACTTTTTAAAGAAATAAAAAATGATATCACAAGAAGATAGTTTTAGCCTCATGAAACTGATGCTCCCTTACTTTTGTGTTCAGATTTGTAAGACATCCCATTGCTCAGGCATAAGGCATTCTTTTTTATTCGTTCCTTCTCACCCTTTTTGTTTCATTCAGATTTTTAAGAAATTCTTGTACTGTAATGATTTTATACCTAGGGCGTTTTGGGGTCTGGAGCCTTTACTTTTTGACCATTAGGCTAAAGCTTTGTCTCCTGCGTAGTGTTCTTACGTGAATGAACATGTGGTGCCTCTATATTATATATGTATGTAATGACTTAAGTGTCTTCTTTTATTTTGTGCAAACTCAAAAGTAGTGACTGGGGGATTTTATTAAACTCAATGGAAATTTGATCTTAAATCTGCTCCTTATAAGGTTCTTCATTCTACATAAACTTCTTTAGGTTTCTTATTGTAAGAGAATTGATTTTCCTTGGATATTTATCAATGTAGGTGATCTTCTTTCTAATTAATTGATAATGTAGTTTTTATTTTTTCAAAAAAAATAAAAGGGGAAAAATATGAGAATTTTTTTAAGAAAAAAAAAATTTCAAAATATTTTTTCCTTTAAAAAAATAAAGGAGAAATTTAAAATTATTTTTTTTCTTTTTTTTTTAAATTATCATTTTAAGTATAAGTATTTACGTTATATAAAATTTAAAAATATGTGAAAATTGTTAATATAATATTTAATAAATTGTAATTACTTAAATTGTAATTAAGTAAATTATTATATATATTAAAATTTTAATTTTATTAAAATATTATATTAAAAATTATTAATTAACTATTAAATTGATATCAAACAAAATAATTATGAGAATTTTCAAATATAAAAGTTTTAAATTACATATTTATAGAATATTTAAATTAAAACAAATATTACTACAATTACTTCACAATTTTTGTGCTTAAGTTTTCAAACTATAATTATAAATTTGTATAAAACTCACATAATGAAGAAATTATTTACATTTATGAAAAAACTATTTCTTATGTCATATTTTTTAAATCGAAAAAGAAGATTTAAATATTGAGTTTTGCGATAAATAATACAAATGGTATATTATTACATTTTACTCTAAATAAGTACAAAAAGCATAAAATTCAAATTATCTTTTTTCTAGAAAAAGTTTTTTTCTCTATGTTTCCTTCAATTATACGTTATTATTTATGCCATTTTTAGAAATTATGTGAAAAAAATGATTTAAAATTAATTGAATAAATTAAATAACATTTTATTAATTGTCATTAAGTGAAATAAGTATATATGTCTAAACAATCATCTTTGAAAACTTTAATCCATTTAAATATTAAAAAACTATAAGTTAATTAATAAATTAATATTACAAAAAAAAAATAAAATATAAATTTAAGAGTCTATTGAAAAATTAAAATTTAATTAAATAATTAGATATTTTGAAATAAGTGACGTTACATAAATATTTTCCTTAATTCTTTCATCTTTAAAAAGCTATATATTTGCAAAAATCAGTATTTAGTAGGCACCAATCTATATTATAATTTCAATATATGTGTACAACAATGCTGTTATTTATACTAATAACACATCTATTTGTTTGTCTACCAAATCTTTTTGCTAATGATAATAAATTTCAATTATGTTAGTTTCAATTTCATAATATTAGACAATTTCAATTCAATTCAATTAATGACCTTTTATGGGGGAATCGATTTACAATGAAGTTGCAGAAATAATACAAGCACTGAAATTTGAGTCTTTTGTAATACTGTCCAATCTTCATTTCTTCTGCTTCTTCTTCCTCTGTATTGTCTATAACAAAGATGCAAGTAACCTTCTCCTCTAATTAGTGAGCGATTAGAGCCTTTGTATCTTAGCAAAATAAACTCAGTTTTATGTAATGAGCAAGAAAAAAATCCAGAGAGAAGAACCTTCTTAAAAAACCGTAAAAACAACTTAAAAAATTATATATGTATCTAAAGTCAATTTCCCAACCTTTTAGCTCCACACTTGAGATATTTTTTTTCGGTTTAGAACTATTCTATATGGATTGTAAGATGAAGGCCTATTCTAAGGTCTTCTTATTTTTCTTTCGAACATTACTAATTTGAGAATGGAAATTGAAGTTCTGCACTTTCTTTAATAATCCCAGATAACTTAACTTTGCAGCAGCACACATTAGAAACAATTAAAGTGGCGGGCAAAACTCGCGGGGACTACAAAGGTACATGGGTGTGGCACCCATATTAGGTGCATGGTGAGAGGTCGCACAAAAGCGAAGCTTGGATAAAGCTTAA
>CM075424.1:2764803-2907747 GCA_037832385.1 Rhizophora apiculata | reverse complement strand
AGTGAAGTTTAACTAATATGGGGAAGCTTAATAAGTATGGCAGCATGTTTTTTGGACATCATTAGTGTACTTAATTTTGTACATTAACCCTTTATAAGGAATTTTGATTTACAATGAAAGTTGCAGAAAAATTAACAATTTTTAAAATTTTAGGTGCTTTTTGCTGAATATGACAATTCTTTCATCTTCTTCCCTTTTTTCTTCTACTATCTTTTGTAACAGGCAGTAACCTTCTCGCCATCAACAAACAATAATGCTACTAGCTGAAGAACACTTTCATCTCGCACTTTCAAAAGCTATAATAAAAGATCTTATCAAGAAGATCCTTGCATCATAAACAATGTCTTTAGGCTCATCAAGCCATTCTTGACATTAAATTATTGATTACTTCTTTTTCATCATTGTTGAGCATGACATGACTTGACTAGTAGGATTATCTCCAACATTTCGCACCCAGGTCCAGAGCCTCCTTCCTTTTGAAGAAATCAATGAAATCACAAGAAGTTTATCATATCAAAAGATCACCTAAAAGTGATGTCGGAGAGAAAAGGGTTCTACCCCCCCCCCACGTTAAGCCTCTTGCAATATTGTTTTTTAAAAATTTTCTTCTTTCCCTTATGAATGGGAAAGGAGAGAAACAAAATGATAGTAGAGTGAGGTAGATGAGGTAGGGATTTTTTAGCACCATTAGTTGTAGTTGATCATTCATTAATTAGTTGGTTTTTATATTTGCATCTAATGTGAAGATATCATCTTCATTCTACTTGGTTCACTAATTTTTTTCCTTGCTAACATTGCTCTAGAGCAATTGATATTTGCGACCCACTATAGCGTGAGAGAGAGTGTGACCCAATGTTAAGTGAATGGCTTATGTTGGCTTGTTATTAAAAAATGTGATGTTAAGTTGTCGTAATTGTTACAATGTTCCAATGAGTGGATTAACAATATTGAGGTGAACCATTGATTGTAGGGTACCCTAACTTGGATTCATCCTACCACTTTGCTTGGCCCATGCAATGCTTTAAATTAATTTTAAAACTTCACCATTAAATCTCAATCTTAAGATAGTAGAGCGTCACAAAACATTCAAAATTGTATGGTTTGGAATAACTCGATTATTGATTTAGAGGAACTACCATGCTCTCTAAATTAGTAGGACTTGAGTGTGTTACTAAGGATTCTTGGGCTAGGGGCATAGTTACACTAGTGAAAGTCAAGACTCCTACTGCAAATAGGAGTTGAAATTCCTATTGTTTTTGCTCTCTTTTTAACTCTTTTAGACCATATGGTCCTTAAACAATTGTTTCTCTCACTTTTTTTTTTCTTGTAATCACTCACTATCGTAGTTAAGAATTTCTCTCACAAACATTTCTCTCTTTATACACGATGAATGACTCCTTATTCTTATTCCACCAAAATATTTTCTATAGAGAGAAACTAACTTATGATCATGATTTGTTTATATATATTATAGTTATTAATTTTGTATTTACTTAATTAAGTTTATCTTTATATTTAATAAATTTCCTTTTTTAAAAAACTACATGTTTTAATGTTTTCTGAATTTTTTTACATCAGAATTATTATATAAATAGGTTTAATGGTTATTACCATTTGGACTTTCCAAGCAAATTTGGTTGGGGCTTGACCAATTGAATTGTGCACATTGTTATTGCTATCTTTTAATGCACCTCAGCCTCCCTTTCTTATCAATATGCCATATTAGCAAACATAATGTTTTTTTGCTAAATGGTTTAATGCTAAACTAGATTTGTTATAAAAAAATTCTAGTTTATTAATTGTTACTTTTGAAAATGTTAGGTTAGATTTAACATATCATGCAAAATTACAAATAAAATTTATATATTAACACCTATTCATTTCACATAAGAAAAACATTAAGACAATCTACCCTAAGAACATCCAAAGAAAATCTTAACCTTACCTCATTTTTCTCTAACAGGTTTCTAGGGGGACAAGGGCATTTTTGTGTTGGATTTAAGAACTTATGGTCTAATTTGAAAGCCTTAAAGGCCAAGATCTAACTTTAGACAAGGCTTTAAAGCAAAAGAAGGACATAGAGTCCTATTTATTCCAACTTTTTATTATTTTTATTATTTTTATTTTTTTTATTATTTTTTGAAATAATGAACAAGGAAGGAGTGGGTTTCATCTTTTTTTGACCAGTTAAGTTTTTTTTTTTTTAAATTATTATCTTTCTTCTTCTATAGTCTTTAAAGGAAAAGAGAGAGAACAATAAAATGGCCTAGGATTTGAATATACTATAACAAATAGAGGAGGCATTAATCTCTTTCTTTTTTTGTTTTAAAAAATCTTAGCTTTTTACTATTTTGTACTTTTTAGTTTACTTAAAAGAAATTTTTGATTTCACTCTTTTTTGGAGTTCAATGTCTAGACCAAAAAATGAAACAAAAAGATTTGAAAGAATAGGCTCTTGCTGGCTTTGATTAAGGATTTGAAAAAACATCTCATTTACTAGAGATTTTTAGTTGATTCATATATAGGCTTGAGCTATACTAAGAATGGTTATTGGTAATGTGGTGGCTCGGTGAGGAAATTTCATGTTTGATTTTTGTAGGGTATGTGTTTAGTTTGAGTCATGTTTCCATGTTTGAGAAGCTTTAAGTATCAATTCCAACTTCAAGTTTGGGTTACAAGTTTGAATACGAAAGGCATGGAATTGGAGGTTAATTTGGTTTAAATTAACAAGGTTTGATTAAGTCAATCTTTCTTTTTTGGTGAATTTGTTGAAATTTTTACTCTTTTTATGTTTTTATTAATTTTCATTTTTTTTGGAATGTTTTACATGTACTATGATGATTTGAAAGAGGAAGTGATAGCTACTAGTAGTAGCCACTTGTTGTCCTCAATGATGGCTTTGGTCACTAGTCGATAGGAAAACAAAGATAAAGTATATACAAGAGGATGTAACTAGTAAGAAATTTTTTGGTATAAAAAATTTAACAATTTTAGGACGCAATGATGGTAGGCCAGTAATAGAATAATTTGTTTTAAAATTTAAATGGTTCTGAATCATTTTTCATAATACAAAATGCTATGGATGAAATTGTAATTGTAAATTTCAGCATTGATAAATTGTCTTTTTTTTTTTTTTTTGAAATATTTTGCAAGAGCAGCCTAAAATATAAGAAAAAGAATTATCCCTCAAAATTTCTTGTTAACCATCTTCATGTAATTAAAGAGTTTTGCATTAAAGATGAAATAATAAGACATGACTCTTATGTCTTTAAAGCTGCATGTTGATTGAGAGAAAAGACAATCAAGTGTAAATTCAATAACAAGAGAAAGAATCAATCTAATGAGAACAAAAGAAAATCAAGAGGCAAGTAAAAAAGAAAACGACAACAAAAAAGAATTACAACAAATTAAGAGTGTTATCTTAACAAGTAAAAAAAAATGGGAAAAAAAATAATTTCCCTCTTTAGAGCAACAAAGAAAAAAATGATTCCTATGATCTAAAGATCAATTCATTTAAGGATGACATTAATTTAATAGGTTGATTCTAATGTGCCCAACATGTTTTATGAGAACAAAATGTAACTTCAAAGCTATGAAATCAGTAAATGGTGGTACTATTATGAGCATATGAAATTCCATTATAATTTTTGTCTCATCAGGAATCAAGGAGTAGAAATGCAGTTTCACTTCTAAAAGAATCATCAATTTTACTTATATATTTTATGTTTAAGAAGGTAAGAAAAAATTGATTTTAGTGGTAATCTTTTAAACAAACTTAAATTCCAAAAACTTGTATTTAAGACTAAAATAACAACTTTATTCTTCCAAATGATGTGTGTTTATGGGAAAAGGTTATTTTTGTAATTGCATGTTGAAACTTGATGTTGTTGCTAATAATAATGTTATGTTTATGCTTATATTGCTAAGGCATTCTTTTTTATGGCATAATATGCTAAGCACATATAAATTTAAAAGCTTTTTTCTATTTCCAACTTGATAAATCCAGTGTAAGAATCCTCAAACATGTTAAAATTAATTATAGTGATGTGTATGATTTGCACAACACACTAATACTACAAGGAAAGGGCATATTTGTGATATTCATTTGATAAATACTCAAATTGCTAGTATGTTTAATTGTCATACTAAAAACAAAGCCTCATGAGAGATTTAATTGTATAAAAACTAAAATAAATTGCAAAATGAAATTGGTCATTAATATTGGCTATCTAACAAGGGCAGTAGAATATTATTAGACTAATGTTTAAGTATATGAGAATTATTCATGAAACTATTATCCCTTACACTCTACAACAAAATGGTGTTGTAAATACAAAAATTGCATGTCAATAGAATGGATCAATGCATGTAATCAAATTTTAGCTTGAGTTAGGGATTTTGGGGTGAGGCATAACTTAGAACATGCCATATTTTAAATATAAATCCAACCAAAAGTAACAAAACAACCCCATATAAGTTCTTGAATAAAAGAAAGCCTAACCTTGTTATTTAAGAATTTGGTTTTGTAGAGCAATTGTTAGGTTTCCTTAATCAAAATTGAAAAAGTTGGCTAAAAAGGGGAGTTGAGTCCATCTTTTTATGATGATGCTCACAACAATAAGACCTATCAATTAATAGTCATAGAGCTTAAACATCTTAATATTTATTAAAAATAATCATTAAATTGATAAATGCTATTTTTGATGGAAGTAAATTCATCTTAGTTTCTAATATTCCAAAACAAAAAACAAGTTCTTGACAATGAAAATGATGTTTTAGCAAATAATAATAAAAAAGATGAGGACCAAAAGAGTAAGGGAAAGTAAAGACTTTTTGTTAAGATTTCTTTGTGTTCCTAGTTGAAGGGACAAAGGAATTAAGATGAAAACAAATTCCATATTGGTTACTAAAGATAATCTTGAGACATTTGATGAAACAATTAAATTGGGAGATGCTATGTTTTTAAAATAAAGCTTATGAATGATGAAATTGACTCAATTATGGGTAATCAAACCTAAAAATCAATAGACTTTCTCCTAGCTTAAAGCCAATTGAATGTAAATGGATTTGCAAAAGGAAAAGTTAAGGTTAATGAGCCATTTACAAGTTTAAAGTTAGGATGTTAGCAAAATGACAGAAAAGCAAGTTATTGATTATTTCATTACATAGTCACTAATGGCTAAAAGTGCCATAATTAGGGTACACATTGCACTTTCTTTGATTCATAACCTAATAATTCATTAAGTGAAAACTAGAATAGCATTTCCAAATGATGTATTAGATGAACAAGTGTATATAGGTCAACTTGAAGGATTTATTATACTTAGTTAAGAGAAAAATGTGTGCAAATTTGTTAATTACTTGTATGGACTAAAATAAGCACCTAAGACATGGCACCACATATTTGATCAGGTGGTACTTGCTAAAAGGTTCAAGATTAATAAATCAGAGAAATTTGTTTACAATAAATTCAATAAAGGAAAAGGTATTGTGCTTGATGACAGTCTTTTGAACTAACTTTGAACAAGTAAAAGTTAACAAAATGTTTATATTGACTAATTTTGTTATGAAAAGCATAAGTGTGGTAGATATAATCCTTGGAATTATAATCTTATATTATCAAAAGAGAGTAATGCTTACTAAATTGCATTACATTGAGAAAGTTCTTAATAAGTTCAATCATTCAAATTATTTTACAATATCTACCCCATTTAACCCTAACATTAAGATTACTAAGAATGTTTGAAGAATATTATCGCAACTATAATATACTTAAGTAATAGGATGTCTCATGTCCCTAATGATATATACAAGACCAGACATAGGCTATGTAATTGGCTAAATGAGTCAGTACATGAGTAATCTACATAATATGCATTAACATGGAGTTAAATAGAATTTTAAAATACCTAAAAAATAAATAATTATGGCATAAACTATACATTTAACCCTTTTATTTTAGAAGGTTATAGATGTTAGTTGGATTACTAATGTAGAAGATCATGCTTTCACTAATGAGTGGATCTTGATGCTTCGCAAGGATTATATTTCTTGGGGTTCCAAGAAACAGAATTGCATAATGAATTTCATCATGGCTACAAAGTTTGTAGTAATACTAGCTTCAACAAATAAAGAGGTAAAATCATTAAAGAACTTGCTTTATGAGATTACTTTGTAGTCAAAGCGAGTTGCATTTATTTTTATATACTATGAAGTGTTGCTACTTTAGCAAAAAAATTATAGTCAAGAAGTATAATGGTCGGTCAAGAATCATTAGACGTAAATATAGTTATGCTAGAGATTTTGATCACAAATGGAGTGATTATGATTGCCTTTATGTAAGATCAAGCCAAAATATGATTAATCCTTTGAAAAAGAGGACTGACAAGAGATTTGACGAATAAGGCATTAAGTGGAATGAGTCTCAAGCCTATACAAATTAAGCATCAATGATGAAAAACTTAATTCAATACTTAATACTATGTCAAGTCTTGTTTTCAATGAATCAAAGTACACCATCAATGTAATTGTAGTATTATAATTAATTGTTTTGATCCCACATTTACTACTCATAATTTGTAAAGGGATGATGAATTTTGACTCTAAATAGACCTAGGAAAGTTCTTTATGGTTAGGGCACTTAAAATGTCCTTACATGGATATAAAATGTAGGTCGTTGCAATTAGTTAAAAGACTTGACTTTAAAATATCTATGAAAAGGATATAAATACAAGGCCTTAAATGTGTTAATCAAATTAATGAGATGTTCATTGTTATAAAATCATTTTCATGAAATGCTTGTATTATTTATTAACTAAAATGTATGGTTCAAAACTTATTTACTATAATATTTAATTTTATGGTTATGAATAATTCACTATGTATTGATTTAATTTTAAAATACTATTATTTATGTTTTGACTTTCAAAATTATTGAATAATCATTACGTTTTTAATTCTTTGAAAATGATAAGGAGATTGTTGATGTCTTAAAAAAAAAGAAAAAAAAAAAAGAGAAGGGTTGCTCATTCTAAGTTTCAAACCTAAGGGGTCTTTTTCTTAAAAAATGCTGCCTAACAGCTAGGCTAACTACTTTTAACAATTATATTACAGACAATCTTCTATGTGACTGGCTCTCGGGAAAAAACAATCCAAAGTTGTGTCTCATTCAAATCCATGTTAAAAAGGTCTTTAAGAGGCGCCGTAACCATTGGAATAAGTGTACTTTTGCGGTGGGTGGTAGTTAATATAATTAATTATCGTATACATTTAAGTGAAGGAAAATGAGTTGTATCTCATACGTTTTTAACTCACGACCTTCCAAATGGAAGGGTGAACTACTAATCTATAGGCTAAGTATATTGAAAAAGTTCTATATATGTGACATCAATTTTTTACATAAAAGATTGTTGCCTCACTTGTTATTATGAAAAAGATATATTGTCTCTGATTTATTATAGAAAAATTATTAAACAATTTAAAGAGTAATTTTAAGAAATTATAAACTTTAAATGAGACTTTAATTGAGTAATATCATTTGTAATTGAATATATTTTATTCTATTTTATAAAGAAATTGAATAATACTTATTACAAATTAATGAAAATAAATTTTACATTAATGATAATAGCATTTGTTAGATGATTTTAGAACAGTTTTACAATTTTCAATTTGTCCGACTCTCGGTTTTAACACCCCATTGTCTTTTTTACCCAACACGAGTTGTCAGGAGTTCAAGTATTGGACTGGAGCCTTAAAGTTCAGGAAATTTTCGCAAGACAAAAGCTTGAACAATGATTATGTGTGCATCTTATCATTCTTCTTGTGTGGAATTAATTTCATGGATTATTTGCTAATGTTATAAAAAAGCAATTATTCATTTTACTCGATCATTTTATTTTTCATAGAGTTGAGGAAAATAATTAAGCAGCATTTTCTCTTTTCTTTTTTTTTTTTTCCCAATGTCATCCTTTAATAATTTTTCAAGAAGATTGAGAGAAAAACCAAGTTGTCTAAGTGAACAAATGAAAGTTTTATAAATCTTCCCAAGCCCTTACATTTGAATTGGAGTTGAAGTTTTGACGATTTCCTCTTCCAAGCTTAGGAGTGTGGTTTCAAGTAGTAGAGTTCGATTCGGTCATCCCTAAGAATGATTAATTGTCTTGTACTTAATTTTTTTTCCTTTGCTTTCTTTTTCTCATAAAAAGAAAAAGACTAATTGTTAAATTTACATTAATTAATTCGAGGAAATTTTTCATATCTATTTTTAATGTCTTCCTATCTTAAAAGGAAGTCAAAAGTAAAGAGAGTACAAAATTAATATAAGACATAAGAAAACAACAAAGAAAAGTATTCATGCTATTAAAAATATAAAATTCTCATATTATCTAAATTTAAAGACCTCACATATTGTCACTAATTGAAATTTTTAGGTGGATTTGATATTTCAAATTATTATTTTACTTAGAAACAAAATTTAGTTTATCTTATTATTTATACACAAAATTTAGTGGTTTGACTCTTACCATATTTTTACTTAAATTAATTAAGTGATAAAAAGTTATAATACTTGAGTTTAGTCCGTTTAATTTAATTTTATTATCTCATGTGTTTATTGGACTTAACACATATTAAAATATAAAACATTAAATGGTTTGTAATGTTTATAAAATTTTATAGCTATTAGTTTGATTTAAAAAAAATTAAAATTTTATATTGTTATTTGACATTGTATTAAAATTTGATTTATAATTTGATTTTTTTTCTACAATCTTGAATTTAATTAATTGAATTTAATACTAATGAAATATAACATTTATATTTTACCTATATAATTTTGATTTAGTAAATTTAACTAAAATATAAAATTTTTTATATTGTTAAAATATATAAATTTTATTTAGTTTATAATATTTATAAAGTTTTATACTTATTATATTAAATTTTCAAGTGAAACTCAAATTCTAAAAATTATTTGACATTATATCAAAATTTAATTTATTTTCCTATTTATACTTTTTCACTTAGTGATTTGACCTTTTTTTTTATTTTTAATCTAATTAATTAAGCATAGTGTGAATAAGTTTAATAATTAAGTATAATCTATTTAATTTGGTCTAATATATAAAATTTTTCATAATAATAAAATATAAAAAGGAAAAGTAGATGTTAAATGTTGGATAAGAGAATCTACCTTTACTTTTTCCTAAAGTACTTTTGTTTTTATTATATGATATTACAATAGTATGCAAGTAAGAGTAGATTCCCCACTAAAATATCTTTTGTCCTGACTTTACCAACTTTCCACCTCTCCAAGCATCCAAAGCGGATCTCCTTGCTTATAAAAGGGACTCAACCATTTGTAACAAAGCAAGCCTTTAGAAGTAGCACTTCTCTATAGACTTCCATTATAAGAGTCAAGTGTTCTATAGAAGTCTTCCTTGTAAGTTTCTTACAAGTTTTAATAAATTTAAATTCAAACTTTATTTTACATTATGTATCTGCATTTAAACAATTTTTCAAACTATAATATATAAGTTGGAAACCAATAGCTATTCTTAAGAAACTTGCTTTAGAATGCCGTCTGGTTTAACAATGCCACGTATTATAAGATTTTATCAAAATTTTTCATTCTTGCACTCTTATCCTTTTGTTGATCCTATGGTGAAAGTGGTATCAGAGCCAAAGGTTTTGTTGTTAAGGAGAGAAGGAGGGTATACATAACTATTAGAAGGAGAGAAACCAAGTGTGAGAACCAGAAGGTTAAGCGTGAGTGGAAAGGAACCAAATGAGGGTGTTTTAGGCAATAAGTCCTAGGAAAGGTAATAAGACCATTGGTAAGCCCTAGGACATAGGCAGGGATATCTCCACATAACCTTCACTAGCTCTAACTATAGGTCTATCTCTGTTCTGGTAAGTATGTCTATTCTTTTTTGACCTTCATATCAAGCTATGATTCTGAGGCTTTTTCCTTAGGTGTCATCAATTAGGAAGAATTCCTGATTGAAAATTTTGATAAATCTATTGATGCATGGAAAATTATAAAACCAATTGAAAAACAAATCTACTAAACTAGTCAATTTAATCTTCACTATAAAATTGACTACACCATCAAAATAGAGGAATGTGACTATCATCTATCCAGCCTTGTTGAAACAATAAGACTTTTGTCATCAAAAACACCATAGTTACCTCCATCTTGGTCTTGTCCAGGTAGGTGTCAAACCTCTATCCTATGAAGGGTTAGATACTTCTATTCTAATTGGTCTTAGAGATTGTTGTCTTTTAAACTTTGATGATTCTCTCTTAGGCATCATAGAATCAAGCCTATGTTCTAGTCCAATTTACTTGAATTGTTATTTAGATTTCATAGTTTCTATTCATGATAAGAATACACTTGATGTTCTTACTCTGCAAATCAAAATCCATAGTAATAGATTCGTCAAAGGATTGATTCCAATTAGCCTAATGTATCAAATCCAATACAAGACTATGAAATCATCATTTAATGCAAAAGCCATTTACCAAGAAGGTGTTAAAGGGGAAATAGTTTAATGGCAAACTAACATGCAAAGTGCCAACCGTTAAACACCCAGGTACATCAAATGGCATTAGGTAAGTTTGCCTGAAACTTAGAAACTTGAAAATGCTATCACACCAAAACCCCCTGTGGCAATAGATGTCAATAGGATAACATAACACTGTAATAGAAATGTTAGTATATCTTTTGCTAGACACCCAACAAGGACCAGATCTAAATATAGTAAGGATGAAGATCTTGATTCAAAAATTGTCAATTATCCGCAAAGAAGTCAGTCTGCAAGACACTTTACTAGTCATACTAGAATAAGGAGTCTACAATCTAACCTTGTAGGTATAGATTTATGTAGATAAGTACCACAAGTCACCTACGTATCTTCTCAAATAGGATCTCCTAGATTCCCTAGAGCATCAACATCCTAAGTTTAGTTTCCAATAGAGTTTGAGGTACACTATGAGCTCAATGTTTTGGAAAAGGATTTAGAAAAACCTTTTGAAATTTAAAAAGAAGTTTTAAGAAAAGAACTTTATGGTGATTAGAATAAAGAAAAATGTGAATGGTTTTTAAAATATTTTCAAAATGAAAAATGTTTGGAAGTCTAGCAAGATTATTTTGATTGGATGACCAGAGAAAGAAAACATGTTTTCTTTTTTGACTGGTTCGATAAGTATTGCTTTTAATGGGGATATGAATATCCTTGGACTTTCTTCGTAGAGGAAGATCAAATCCAAGCTCAAATCAAATCACAACAATGGGAGTTAATGAATGGCTCAAAAGTTGAGTTTATTCATCCTGCATCATGTGAAATTCAATTCAAGCACAAAGGGACTTATGTTCTTGCATCACCATTTAAGGCACAATGAGAACATGAAATTTTTTATTCAAAAGATATTCAAAAATTGATTGAACAAAATAATTATACAAACAAAATTTTATAAACAATTGGCAACTAACTTTCAAATGTAGATGCCATTGTTTCAAACTTCTCTATCCAAAAAGAAATTTCAAAATTAGAAACTAGTGCAATAAAGATTTAAAAACCTATTTTTAAACCTTTTCAAAGTTCAAATAATGATTTTGATGAATTTTACCAAGCTTTGATGCTCATACTTTAGGCTTTATGGGAAACTAAGACTAATGCCTCCTCAAATAAAGCCATACAACCCTTCAAGGATCTGGATCTAGCAAAATGTCATCTTAAATATTGATATCGGATACAAAATCTCTTATGATTCAACATATCAAAATTGAACCTTTAGGGCCATCCACAAGGATGTATTACCTTAGGCCAATTGCACCACACCTTGCCTTTGAAGAAAAGCCAGCTTTTCTTCAAGCAAAATATAGTTCCAATTCAATTTATGAATGGAACATTAATGGGTATTCAAAATATTAGATTTTGAAACTCTTTTAGCAAATGACCATGGTGTCTAATACTTATTGGACCTATAGCTACACATATGACCAAATCATTACTAAAATCCTCGTTACAGGATAATCTGGCCAACTGAAAGGCTATAGCCCATTACTACAAACCAAACACAAAACTCCAAACACTTGATCTAGTAGAAAATGTCTAAGCCCAACTCTAAGCCTTATTGACTAAAACTTCAGAAGATAGCACCCTAGAACTATCTTTCAAGAATGAAGCTAGACTCCAAAATGATGAACTTAGAACTTCATCTTTTGAAATAGAAATTGGATCTGAAGAAAAAAAGGTTTGTGTCCTAACGTGTGATTAAGAACAAATTCTATAAATACTTGACTTGTTGGGTAATGACCATGCAAAAGCCCAGTTTCTATAGAAGGTTCTTGAACGCCCATTTTTTTCTTCAAACCCAAATGCCTTGCTACAATGTATCTAGGCTCCTTATAATCTTAAGGATGTCCTAAAATGATTTGACCAGCCCAAAACCAAGCCTATTACTTTAATAGACTTGAAATAAGAAATAAACTAAATCAAACATGAAATCCATGAACTTAAAACCCAACAGTCTAAAGACCATCAAATGCTAGTGACCCTATTGGACTTAGTTAACCCATAAAATACCAAAAATTTGGACCAACTGAAGTCCTCCAACGCACCCTAAGCAAATGTTGAAAATTTGGAAAACTATAAATTTCTATTTCTTTTAATAAAAATCACTACCCAAAATTGGCTTGTTAAAATCCAATTAAAAATTACTAATTTTCTTTGGAGACCATAGCTCTTGTAGATGCTGATGCCAATCTAAATTGTATTCAAGAAGGACTTGCCCCAAAAAAGTTCTTTGAGAAAACTACAGAAGGATTGAAGTCAGCAAGCAACTGTCAACTGCACATTGACTACAAACTCCTTGATGTACAAGTTTGCCAACAAGGAATTTCAATTCAAACTTCTTTTGTCCTTGTTAGAAACCTCAAACAAAAGGTAATCCTTGAAAACCCTTTCTTAAATTTAATTAAGCCTTTCCAAGTAACTAACTATTGTTCAATAATTACCTTCCATTTCATTTAAAAACCTCAAACTAGAAATTTAAATATTTTCAACAATTTTCTTTTCAATAATTAGCTAAAATTAATCTTTTACTTTAGACAAAACAATCTCAGCTTCAATCTTTAAAATCTGATGTATCTTTCAAACAACTTAAACAACAACTTTGTTCTCTTATTGTTCAACAAAAAATTCAAATTTTAGAAACACAAATTGAATCATCAATTTGTTATGATATTCCTAATGCCTTTTGGTTTTGTCAACAAAATACAATTACTTTACCTTATGTTAAAAATTTTGATGAAAGGAACATTCTAACTAAAGCTAGACCTATTTAGATGAACTTTGTGTTGGTCAAGCATTGTAAATAGGAAATTGACGATCTTTTGCAATAGGGGATCATTTGTCTAGGCCAATCACTGTGGAGTTTTGCCACTTTCTATGTCAACAAAAATGTATAGCTAAAACATGGCATTCCATGATTAGTAATCAATTATAAACCTCTAAAAAATGTGTTGGAATGGATATAAAGGCTAGTGGGAGCCCATATCTTTTCAAAATTTGACATGAAGTTGAGATTCTGGCAAATCCAGATTCATGAAAATAACCATTATAAAACAATTTTTACTGTTCCATTTGGACAATATGAATGGAATGTGATGCCACTCGGCCTAAAAAATGTTCCCTTTGAATTCCAAAGGATTATGAATGAAATTTGCTTGGCTTACAAGCATTTCATCATCGTTTATGTTGATGATGTTATAATTTTCTCTGAAAATCTAGATCAACATTTTAGGCATATCTGAAGCTTCATCCATGCCACCAAAAAAGCTAACCTAACCTAACCATTTCCAAGTCAAAGCTTGATCTCTTTGAAACTAAGGTAAGGTTCTTAAGACATTTCATCCAACAAGGTATGATTACTCCCTACTCTAAAGCCTTAACCTTTGCTAATAAATTCCTTGATA
The DNA here is from genome assembly GCA_037832385.1 of Rhizophora apiculata. NCBI lineage: Eukaryota > Viridiplantae > Streptophyta > Magnoliopsida > Malpighiales > Rhizophoraceae > Rhizophora > Rhizophora apiculata. Next base: position 2,893,766 of record CM075424.1, on the reverse strand, counting down.
AAATCATAGATAAAACTTAAATCTAGTGTTTCCTAGGATGTTTGAATTATATCTCTGATTTCTATCCCAAACTTAACTTTGTCTGTAAGCCTCTTCATGACAAGTTATCCAAATAAAGGTCTTCCTAACCTTGGATTGAGGAACATATAGCCATAGTAAGGGAAATCAAAAGACAAGTTAAAGAATTAGCTTGCCTATGCATAGCTAACTCTAACCTACCTAAGATTATTGAAATAAATGCATTTGAGTTAGGTTATGGAGGAGTGATGAAATAGGTCAAAGGTCAACAAGAGCAACTTGTTTGTTTTACATCAAAACATCAACAACAATATTCGACTATTAAAAAGGAAATTTTAGCAATTGTTTTATGTATTTCCAAATTTTAAAATGATTTGTTAAATTGAAAATTTTTATTAAGAATTGATTGTCAAACTAAAAAATTTATTTTACAAAAAGATATTCAAAATCTAGCATCAAACATATTTTTCCACGATGACAAGCAATTGTAAGTATTTCTGATTTTGAAATGGAGCATATTAAAGGTTCTTCTAATTCTTTGCCTAATTTTCTTACAAGGGAATTTTTTAAGGGAATTCAACACCTTAAAACTCCATTAAAAATGCCTAGAAAAATCCAAAAAGAAGAACCAAGCCTAAGAAAACCAATAAACAAATAAACCAAAAACATGGGTTGACATGTTCAGTCACTCTAGCTTAAGCCCATCAGGCTCCCAAAATATCAAAAGCCCACACAAACAAGCTACAAACACTAATGATTCCTATGAGTCTTTAGTTCCAAACTCACCCAAATTTGAGGACCTAAGTCTTAAAACCCAAAAGCTCTTAAAAGCCTAGTTTGTCAAAGTCCATGAAGATAGAACTATTGCAAAATCTAGATGATGGCCCACTTCATCATCTTCTTCCTCAAAAAATGTGACAATCAAAGTATTGTTAAAAGGAAAATCGGTGGTTTCACCACTATGACCAAAATAGAAGAAGTCATCTTCTTCTAAACAAATGATGGTTCTACCATTAACCTCCAAACAACAATAGGTGGTCACAGTTTCACTATTCCCTGCAAAAATTCATTTTCAAAAATTAAAGGTGGCTATTTTTGACATGCCCCTCTAAAACCTTCAAAAAATTTTCAAGCATACTTTAGAAAACCTAGTCTTCAAAATATTGAACTAGTTAAACATGGTTTTATACCATGAAGATCCCAAAATCTTAGTCCAACATCTCTTTAAGTCTTGAGTATATAAACCTTGGGACTCCAAAAAAAAAAAAGCCAATTCTACAAAGCCATACTGGTTGATACTTCATCAGTAAAAATTAGACACCATACCCAAAATGATGAATATGCTTACTTAGCCATCCAAATTCACAAAATCATTTAGCCAAATAAATGGCCCAACTATTCTCTAAATATCCTTCAAAAATCTTGTTTATCGAGCCCTTTCCTTTGCCTAGTATTTTTCCTATTAAGATTATAAACAAGTATGGTAAAATATATTTTATTTTCAAAATTCACAATTTTGACATTCTTGGTTATTCTTCTAGGAAAGTCAAACTTGTATTAGGTTTCCCTTATGGTTCATCCAATGGTGGTAATGGTTTAGCCCAATCAAACAAATCTTTTCTAAGCTTATCCATGAAGGAATTAACATTTTTTAAGCTCGATATGCATTTGATATTGCAGTGAAAGGCATACTTAGAAGAGTCGAGAAAGTGAGAAGGGAGATTAAGGAGGGGAAAGATCCTAGTTTTGGTTTTGCAAAAGAGAAGGAAAGAAGATGAATAGGGTCATTTCTTTTGAATGAAAGGGAACGAAAGATATCTCAAGCACAAAAATAGGCACAAACAAAATGAATCTTTGTAGTTGCAAACATGTTAAGAGCGTTTGACCCAAAAATCATTTTATTTCACTAGAACCAACTAGCACTAGAATACAGTTCAATCTGGGCTGACATGATTTTCCAATACTTTAGTGAGCATACATAAGTTTGGTGTTTCTTCATACAACTTACCATTGTAGATTTTTGTTTTAATTTTTTCATTTATTTACTTATCTATATGTTACTAAAAAAATGTTACATTTTTATAGTTAATGTTTTTATTGTCATTATGCAACATGTAAGCTTTATTTGGTAATGCATTTTAAACTGTGTTGTAATGAGTTAAAGTATCTTTAAATTAAAGTACAATTAAAATATTATTTGACTATATCTTTCAAAATTGAGTTTTCTTACCTCAACTCCTTCAAAATCCTAGTTTTGGAAAAGTGACAATGAAATGTTTTAAAAATCACACTCATCTTGATTTGTAGAGTCATTGCAGTTCTTACATTTTGTAGGAATTATGATTATAAATTCTTTACTTAAGGTTTTTAATGTAAAATTAGTTTTTTTTTTAATATTTTATAGTTATAATATTTATTCTTTTTAATTTATTTTAAAATAATAATTATTTTAAAAAATTACTTTAATTATTGTCATTTTAAATAATATTTTTTATTATTAATTTCAAACTAATATAATGTGTTTAATATTAATTATACAATATAAAATTTTAAAATACTAGTTATATTTTAAAAAATAAAATAAATTTTACATCATACTTTTATGGTCAATTTAAAAACTAATAGTTATTTTAATAACTAGTTACTAAATATTTATAATTTGACTAATTTTTTTTTCACAATATTTTTATTATTATTATCAAGTAACATGTAATTTTTAATTGTAATACTTTTACTCTCAACACTTTTGTTCACATCACTTTATTTCAACTATTACTAAATAGAGCTATATATTGCAGTTTTACTATTTAGTACATATTAGCTAGTTAATTCACATAGGTGAATAATATTTAAAATTAAAATCTTCAAATCGTCAATTTTTAAAATGAAAAAGACAAAAAACAAAAGGCAAAAAAAGAGTGGATTTACTTAGCTTGCAATTTTTTTATCCTTTAGACGCATTTAAATTTTCTAATTACAATCTTATAGAAGAACATGTCATCTTCTTTGTTTTTGATTTGAACATTTCTCTATACACTACTAACCTTCTATTACCTTTCCATGGATCAAATTGACTTTTAGGTGGTCATTGATTGACCCAAAACATGCAACCCAATCAAATGGAAGAATGTGTATAATTCAAGTCCTTAGGAGAAGAGGAGATTTTCCACTTTTTTAAATTTTTTCTCTTTTAATCATTATTTGTAATTCAATAGTTATGAGCTTAACCAATTCAGAGATAGCTGAATCATATTTTTCATAAATGCCAAGATATATTAGCATATTATGTTTTCATTGTCACATGTAATTGGCCTTGGATGTTTCAACTTTATAACAATTAGAAATTACTTTTGTTGATGTATGCCCTAGTAATGAATATGTTTGTTTACTTATTATTGGGGATTGTTGGGTAATTAACCATGGTAGTGTTGATGGCTTTAAAGAAAGCCATGTTGGGTCGTATGGCCAAGCCTTTTGTGGCATGGATGCCAGTTTGATTAGATTTTTAAGATTCAAAATTCTTCAAAAGTGGAACACCTAATTCAATTAAGTTATTGAATTAAAAAAAATTTAATTTAAATATAATCTAAAAAAATATTTTCTAGATTATATATAGTCTTTGACTAGAATTAAATCATTCTAATTAGATTAGGATTGAGGATTTATATTTGATTAGATTACTTGTTAAATCAGAAAACTATTTTTTAATTTCATTAGGACTATTATTTGGATAAGTAACTTAATATCAATAATTAAATTTAAAATTGTATTTACTTTTATGCAAATAATGTGAATATGATAACATGATAGAGGATTATAAGCTTATAGATCCATGTCATTATTTTTATTAATATGAATGAATATACTTTTTGAAGTATAAAGATTGCTTTCTGTCCCTTTCTCTTATATTCTATTTATAAATTCTCTTCTTATGTAAACTCTCCTTGAATGTGACTTAAAGATTCTCTCATAATTATGTATAAGGTATATAATTAAAGAATCGAGATGGGATATCTATTTGTAACTACGGAGATCTAAATGAAGGTGTCAAGGGAGACAACTCAAGAGGATATTTCTATTATATGAAATCTCTAATGCAAGTCCTATGGATCCCATCTAATCTTAATATGTCCATCTTGAGATATCAATAGGAGTAGGATAGGAGGTTTGGCATATCACTGCCATTAGCACATCTTTATTTGTAAGTCAAATCTTTCCAGTTTAAGGACTTATGTCTACTAGGCCCCAATCCCTTCTCTTCATTAACTCTTAGTACCTAGACACTTTGAATGAATCCTCTCTCTATATGTATCTTTCTATGTTAGCTAAAAGGGTAGGTTTTCTCTTATTTTCTATCATAGTTACACTACAATCTTGGCTTGTCCATTTCTTCTCATCTTAATTTGGCTATACATGTATATAGCCAGTAATGTTTCTGACAGTTGACTTAGATCTCATGAGACCCACCCATTATCACTAAGAAAAAACCCCTACCATTTTCCTTTGCTACTGGTAACAGTAAGCAACCTCTACTAGCAAAGGACCTTAAGTAAAATTTCTTATGACATGTAAAATGTCCATCAAGCAATCTAGTCTAGTTACCTCCTTAAAGTGGCTTGTCAACCCTACTTTCCTTCTTTTAAAATAATGCTCTTCACCAAATGCTCTTCCTTGAGATGGAGCAACATAGCAATGAATAGTTGCCCTACTCCCTCAAGAGTAGGATGTTGCCTAGAAAATCTTAGAGACAATCCATTTAAAATGCTGATCAATTCTAACCTAATAAAGTACAAAAACCTTAAATGCCCAAAATTGTCTAGGAAGAAAAATAGATCAAAATGAATTATAGACTATTGGGTCAAAGAATTGAATTTGATTAGGAGAATCAAAAATAAATTTATCCCTTCATTTAATAAAAAGATTAGGTAGTGATCAGGAACCACTGTCTTGTTCAAAAAATAGGTAGTAGCTTAAGACTATTGCCTTAACCTTTCTGTTTTTCTTTTTAACATAAAGAATAGGTAGTGATTTTAAACCTTTACCTTTTTCCATTTCAAGAAAAAAATTAGGCAGCGGTTTAAGAGTGCTACCTTATTCCATTTTTAGAAAAAGAATAGGCAACGATCTAAAACCATTGCCTTATACCTTTATTTTCAAAAGGAATAGGCATTTGTTTAGAATTGCTGCCTTAGCCCCTTATCTTCAAAAGGAATAGGTAGTGGTTTAGAACTATTGCCTTAGCCCTTTTTTTTTTTCTAGGAAAAAAAAAAAGGATTAGGTAACAGTTTTAGATCATTGCCTTTAAAAAAAAAAAGGTAGTGGTTTAAGACCACTATCTTAGCTCCTTATTTTCATAAGGAATAGGTAGAACCATTGTCTTAGCCCTTTTTTTTTTTTTAAAAAAAAAAGATTAGGTAGTGGTTCCAAATTGTTGCATTATTGATTTATCTAAAAAAAAAAAGGTAGTAGTTCTAAACCACTGCCTTATCCTTTTATTTTCAAGAGGAATATATAGTAGTTTAAAACTATTACCTTAGCCCCTTGTTTTTTTTTTTTTTTAAAAAAAGATTAGGCAATGGTTCCAAATCACTACCTTAATCCTTTTTCTAAAAAAAAAAAGTAACAGCTTAAGACTGCTGCCTTATCTCTTTATTTTTTAAACAAAAGATAAGTTAGCGACTGCTTTATTGCTTTTTTCTTTTTTTAGAAAAAAAAGGCAGTGGCTTAAGAATATGGCATAAATGTTTATAAGTATTGCCTTTCTTAATATAACATAGTGGTTTTGAATTGCTACCATATAATTGTTACCTAAATTCAACTATTGCCATAATATATTTGCATAGTAGTTATTGGTGTTATATTAAGGACATGAATGATATAACTCCAAAGTCAATCATGCATAGTGATATTCCTTTACTTTTAAGAGCACTTCCCTATGATCCTTAGGCAATAATGTCTCCATGTCTTCCTGTGCTTAAGGAGTGTTTACCACCATATTATGGCTTAGCCAGGACATTGAAGAAATCACCTATGTTCTCCTTCTTTCATGCTAAATAAGCTACTCACTTGCATTGGCTTAGACTTCATCTTGGCTACCTAATTAGCCCATTAACAACATATTCCCATGATTTTATGGAGCACACTCCACATTATCCCTATTTTTGTGGTCTTTGATTCACATACTAACTTGCTCTACACACCAAGCCTTTACCTTGTTAGCCTTCCTATAATTAAATCACATTGTGCACTAATATTTCATTAATGCTTGAGCTAGTTCTTAGCTTACTTATAAGCCAACTCATAATTAAAACACACATTATTAGTTTGAACCTTAACCTATGTGCTAACATAATTAGATAACTTTTGCGTGAGAGATGCATTACCCCCTTAAAAAGTATTAGAGAATTCGACCCTTTAGTGATAAGAGACATTGCCTTACTTGAGCCATCACACCTTATATTAGAACATACTTCCCCTCTAAAAAGCATTAAGGAATTTGACCCATTACTAGTAGGAAACATTTGCCTTATTTGGCCTATCACACATGTGCTCGAGCCCCTAACTCTTTAGCAACTTAACATCAATGCCAGAACCCATAACTTAACTTTTACCTAGCCTTCCTTATCTTGTTACCATGAACATTGACTCTATTTTCACCTTGCCTCCTTGATGTGCTTGACTCATGCCAATCTTTGTGCCAAGCATTGGTAAAAGATGGCACCAATTGGTAGGGTGAACTAACTTTCTTTCTTTTGCTTCTCAAACGTTAAGCTAACCAAATAGTATATTAAGTCTAAGAAGAACAAAATCAACAATTAAGGCAAGGAAATGAGCAAAGTGTTGTCTAAATATTTTGTGCTAAAAAGGGAAAATAGAGATTGTTGAAAGAAAATGTAATTCTAAGGGTTGAATATAGTATAAACCAGTGTTATATAGTTATATACTATTCACTTATGTTCCTTTGAGTAACATTGTGATGAGTTTTAATTTTGGTGAAAGGGTGACATCATGTTTTTGCTGTAGTGTTTCCATTACTGTAAGGTTATCAATTGTATGACACATTTGTTATCTATTTTTATAATTGTAAATGTTAATTCAATTGGTTCAAATGTGGATAATGGTTGTTTGTTGATCATAAGTGAATTAAACTATTGATTATTTTAACTGTTAGAACTTCAAGGAGGTTTTAACTTTTGGCACAAATGACCACAGTGGTCAATATAGAGGAAAGGCTATGATAATGGATATTTTAGATTAAGTTCCAACTATTACATTATTGAAAGGAAAAATTCCACTCTTTATCATATAAGAAAAGAGGTTTTAATATAAGAATTCATGATTTATAACTTTTTTTTTTGTGTTATCTTTTTTTATTTTTTAGTTGGATAATGAAAATTAGGATGAGAAAGTATCATTTTGGCTTTCTTTTTATGGGTATTGGGAAGGGAGAAGGTCTTTAAATAATTGAATTATTGAGCCAAACCAAAAAAAAAAAATATTTATTAGATAACAAGCTACAAAATAAGTGTTATAATAGGTAATAGATCCTTCATTGGCATAGTCTAACATTATAAATATTGAATTCATAAACACCCTCTAAAATCACAACTTAATGTTTGTTTAATGGCTACACTATCACAAAATAAAGCAAGAGTATGCTATGTCTAATACATCATAATTCCTAATTATTTCAAAGATACAATCCTTAATTGTTTCAAATGTACAATCCTCAATTGTTGCAAAAGTATTAACTAATTCCTAACTTAACATCACATTTTAGTTAAGGTTTCTAGATAATTGTTACCTAGTGCTTTCATTATGCATATTAGTGTGTTACACAATATCTAATCTAACTAAAGGGGCTATTTTTTGTCCATGAGTTTGTACAATAGTTGCTAGGACTTAGTTGGAACTAAACACTAATGTTTTAGGAAGACATAAAGACATCTAAAATTGTAATACAAAGTTGTTAATCAAGGGTTTAGAACAAGCAATTAATTCTTAATCAAGCTAAAAAGACCTATTATTGGCATATGTACTCTTAATGTGTTGTTCAAGTACAGTAGCATTATAAAAATGTTGTTCATGCTCTTTTGTAATGTCAGTATCTTTAGTACACTATTGTTCATGACAAGCTATTTGACTTGACTAATGACCTTGATATTCACTAATTATATTATAAATAGAAGATTGTGTCACAATTCCATCAATAAGACAATTTGCACTCTTAACTTCATTTTGCATATACCCAACACCTTTCCACACATTCTTTGTTCCATAATCAAGCTCTTCTAGCTCAACACTACTTACATGTGGAATATCCTTAACTATGGCAAATACAAGTTCATCAACCTCATGTAGAACATTGATATCAACAACATGCTTTTATGTCAACCATCTAATTCAACATATCAAACATTGCTTGTCACTTGTCTTATTGAGATACTTCATAAATTCATATAATTAGTTAGGGAAGTTATGCATATAGTCAACTAGCATATAGTCAAGTATGTTATTGTATCCATGAATTTTTGTTATTGCATCTAAGCTAAGCATCAATAAGGTATCTTTTATGTTGGCTTTATTGACCTTGACTTCTTCCCATTCATATGTAATCTTAGGTTGCAACATCATGGTCCCATTAAGATGAAACTTTATAGTAATCAATATCCACCTTAAGTAATTATATTAAGGGTTAATAAACTATGTATGATTTTCAAATAACAAAAAGTTGCATACATGGAGGATAAGTTACGTTTAATTAATAAACAATTAGGAAGTGACAAAGCTATAGCCTAGTTATTATAAATAGAAATTATTTATTCCATAAGCCTGTTCCACTATAAAAATTAATTAGTCAATTTCCTTCAACCATAAATGATTTTTTATCCCTTTTAACAAAATCATAGATAAAATGATTATGTAAGGAAACAAATCTAGAATTGCAAAGAATAGGGAAGCTACAAACTAATAAAATAGAGAAAGGGAATAGAATAAAAAAGTAAAAAATTAGAAAAAGAAAATTATAATAATAATCAATATGGCTTGGGTCATTACAAATTAACCAATAATTGGTATTTTTAAACAAAAATCCCAACCCAATTAAGCTTAATCCCAATAACCCATTACTCAAATTTAAAATTAATAATCTAATTAACCATAATCTCATCAACCCACAAAGTGAATTTTATAGTCCTTAAATTCTAAAATTCAAATAAAAAGGCTTAAGAAAAGTGTGGGTTATCACTATCTTTGAAATGTTTTTAAGAAAGTAATTAGCTATTATTGCTTTTTGCTCCCTTTCAACTTTCATCGATCACATGGTCCTTAAAACAATTGTCTCTCTCCCTTTTTTTTTTTTTTCTTTCAATCACTCACTATCTTACTCAAGAATTTTCTCTCACAAACGTTTCTCTCTATTATTGTTAGGAATGACTGTTTATTCTTATTTTCACTAAATATTTTCCTATAAAGAGAAACTAACTAGGGTCTTTTATTTTGTTTATTTATATTATAATTATAATTTTATATTTACTTAGTTAGGTTTATCTTTTATGTTTAATTAAATTTCCTTTTCAAAATTACATGTTTTAATGTTTTCTTGATCTTTTTTCAACAAATTATACTATATAATAGGTTAATGGGTTATTACCATCTAGATTTCAAGTAGATTTGGGTTTAGGCATCACCCAATTGAGATGTGGTGCTTTGATATTGTTGTCTTTAGTACACCTCAGCTTCATTCTCTTATTAGTGTGCCTCATTAGCAACACAAATGTTTGCTTTTATTTTGGCTTAGTGATTAGCTTAAATTGTTATAAAAAATACTTGGTTTATTGAATTGTTGCTTTTGAAAGGTTAGATTAGATTTAACATATCATTCAAAATTAAAAATAAAATTATATAATAACCCCTTTTCATTTCACATAAAATAACATCAAGACAATCTAACCTTTAGAACACCCAAAGAAAATCTTAGCCCTAACTCATTTTTCTTTATAGCTTCTAGGGAGAAGAAGAGCATTTTTGCGTTGAACTCAAGAGCTTATGGTCTAATTTGAAGCCTTAAAGGCAAGATCTAATCTTGGACAAGGCATTAAAAGCAAAGAAGAGCATGGACTCCTATGTATTCCTATTTTTTTATTGATTTTTATGATGTTTATAATTTTTATATTCCATGATAATTTTTGAAAAAATAATTAAGGGAAAGAGTGGGTTATATTTTTTTGAAAGTAGTTTTTTTTTTTAAATTATTATCTTTCTTCATTTAGTCTTCAATGGAAAAGAGAGAAGGTAAAAAAGGCCTAGGGTTTGGATCTACTTAAATGAATAAAGGAGGCATTAATCTCCTTTTTTTTTTTTTTTTGTTTTCAAAAAATCTTAGTTTTTATTGTTTTGTTACTTTTGGTTTTCTTAAAGAAATTCTTGATTTCACACTTTTTTGAAGTTTTATTGTTTGGACCCAAAAAATGAAAGAAAAGATTTGAAAGAATAAGTTCTTGTTGGCCTTTGATAAGTGTTTGAAAAAACATGCCATTGTTACGAGAGATTTTTGTTGATTCATATATAGACTTGACCTACACAAAGAATGGTATTGGTAATGTGGTGCTTGGTGAGAAACTTCATGTTTGATTTTTGTGGGGAATGTGTTTAGTTTGAGTCATGTTTGCATGTTTGAGAAGGCTCAAAGTATTAATTCCAACCCAAGTTCATAGGTTACAACCTTGGATAAGAGTGCATGGAAGGGAGTTAACTAGTTTAAATTAATAGGGTTTGATTAAGTCAATCTTTTATTTATTTTTCTTTTGTGAATTTTTTGACCTTTTTACTCTTTTTATGTTTTATTAATTTTCTTTTTTTTTTTGAATGTTTTATATGCACTTGAATGATTTGAAAGAGGAGGAAAAGGAAGGAAAGAGGAGGTGGTAGCTAATGGTAGTAGCCACTTGTTGTCAATGATGGCTTTGGTGACTTAGTTTATGAAAATCATTGGATACAAAGTAAATACAAAAGGATGTAACTAGTGAGAAATTTTTGGTATCAAAATTTAATAATTTTAAGATGATTGATGGTAAGCTAGTAGTAGAATAATTTGTTGAAATTTAAAGGATTCTAATTCTTCTTTCATAATACAAAATGTCTGTAGGTGAAATTGTAATTGTGAATTCCATCATTGATAAATTGTCACTTTTTTGAAATATTTTCAAGAGAAGCCTAAAATATAAGAAAAAGAATATATCCATTGAAATTCTTACTAATTATCTTCATGTAGTTAAAGAGTTTTGCATACAAGATGGAAACAATAAGCATGACTCTCATGTTTTAAAGTTGCATGTGATTGAGAAAACACAATTAAGTGAGTCCACTAACAAGAGAAAGAATTAATCTAATAATAACAATAAAAAAAGGCAAATATAAAAGGGGAAAATGTCATTTTTGTCACAAAAAGGGGCACAACAAATATAAGTGTCATCTTTAGAAGAAAAAAAAAAGGAAAAGAAATAATTCCCTTTTAGAGTAACAAATGAAAAAATGATTCTTATGATCAGAAAGATCAATTCATTTAAGGATGATGTTACTTAATTGATTGATTCTAATGTTGCCCAGCATTTTTGTGAGAACAAAAGTTACTTTAAAGCTACGAAACCAATAAAGGGTGGTATTATTATGTACATGTGAAATTCCACTATAGTTTCTGTCATATAAATCAAGGAGGTAAAAATGCAATTCACTTCTCAAAGTGATATCAATTTTACTAATATATTTTATGTTCTAGAAGTTAAGAAAAAGTATGATATTACATAGTCTTTTAAACAAACTTAGATTCAAACTTGTATTTAAGACCGACAACTTTATCCTTCCAAATGAAGTGTGTTTATGGGAAATTATTATTTTTGTAATGGCATGTTCAAACTTCTTGTTGTTGCTAATAATAATGTTAATGTTTATGCTTATATTGCTAAGCATTCTTTTGTATGGCATAATAGGTTAAGACATATAAACTTTAGAAGTTGCATCATATGGTTAAATTGAACTTATTGCTATACTTTGATAAATTTAAAAACAAATGCATAACTTGTAAGCTAACAAAATTAATTAGAATTCTATTTCCAAGTAGTTGAAGATCTTTAAACATGTTAACATTAATTTATAATGATGTGTGTGATTTGTTTGCACAACACACTAATACTAGGAGGAAGGACATTGAACTTCCCGACTTCTCCCTAGGATCTACTAGTTTGTGATACTGAGAGGGGGGTGAATCAATATCACCATAATTCACAATTCGCAGGTAAGTGAACAACTTCAACTTCTTCTTAAAAGTGAACTTTTTCTCAAACTCGACTAAGGTAGATCTATTGCTACCTACTAATCATAATAGTCCCCAAAGTCACCTTTTAGACACCTCGCCTAATAGACAATTCAAATGTTCTTGTTTAGGCCTTCGTTCGGTTATGAGTTGGCTGATGTTTTAGCTGCATTCACAACTCAATTCAAAACACAAAATGTAAAGCAAATTAAGGACACATGATATTTACGTGGTTCCGTCAATGTGACATACATCCACGGTGGTAAGGACTCTCCCTTACCGAGACCATCCACTATACTTAAGAATTCCAGTTACAATGGATGTCTTAATTCTCTGCTCCTTTCACTATTGCAAGTACTAAGTAAGTACAATACAGAGAGTGTCACTTACTGTGTCTACCCTTCTTCTAGCTTGTCTTGCCTCTGTTGAATTGAAAGGCTGCTCCACTGCCGCTTAGAAGTTCACCGCAACGCTCTTTAACCTCTCTCGAAGAAATCTTAAAATACGTTGAATTCTTTCTGATGCTTCGCCGAATTCTTTCTCTAGGTTGTCTCACACAGCTCCTGCTTTCACCGTCTCACGGTCTTACCCGTCTCCTTGCTCTTGCGGTGAATTTACTGTCTTGCCCTTCCATGTGGCTTTTATGTTCTTGCACACTTAAACCTAGTTGACAACAATTACAATCCATACAAGGTTGTGGGAATAACAATCTCCCCCTTTGTAATTGTTGGCAACACTCATGACAAAAGCCACTATACAGTAGTTTCAACTCCCCATAAATATGTACCCCCTTTCTTAACAGCTCCCCCTGCACTGTTGCTTCTCTCCCCCTTTGCTAACCAATTACAAATCTGAAAAACTCGCAAAGTGAAGATGGAGGATTTACTTGAACTTTAGGCTTGAGGAGGCATTTGCACAGATAGACTCAATCTATGCTTTTCAAACAATTCTGTGGACAGAGGTTTAGTTAGAATATCTGAAATTTGATCTTTAGTGCCAATATACTCCAATTGAATTGTGCCCTGTTCCACTTGATCTTTGATGAAGTGATACCAGATGTCAATATGCTTGCTCCTCAAATGTTAAACTGGATTTTTGCTGAGATCAATAGCACTTTGATTATCACAAAGTACACTCACTGGTAACTTCACTTCAACACCCAAGTCTGCCAATTGTCTTAGCATCCATATCACCTATGTACATGCTGCACAAGCAGCCATATACTCAGCCTCAGCTGTGCTCAAAGTAACACTGTTTTGCTTTCTACTTAACCATGCAACACACTTTGAACCCAAGTAGAAGCTGCAGCCACTGGTTGATTTTCTATCATCTATACGTCCTGCCTAGTCTGCATTAGTGTATGCTTGTAGTTTAACAGAATCCATGGCTGAATACCACAAGCCCATTTCCAGTATTCCTTTGAGGTACCTTAGGATTCTTTTCACTGCTAACACATGAGACTCTTTAGGATCAGCTTGGAATCTGCTAGCAGTGCACACAGCTTTTATAAGATCAAGCCTTGATGCCGTAAGGTACAGAAGGCTCCCTATCATCTTCCTGTACTCTGTAAGGCTTGTACTTCTTCCCTCTTGATCTTTTGTTAACTTACAACCCACTGTCATAGGGGTACTGACAGATCTGTTATATCCTCCATGCCAAACCTTTTCAGCATCTCTTTGGCATATTTTGTCTGAGAAATAAAGATACCTTCTTCACACTGCTTTATCTGTAATCCAAGAAAGTACGTCATTTCTCCAATCAATGACATCTTAAATTCCTCACTTATCTTCTGTGCAAAATCTTGGCATAGTTCAGAGTGATCCCCTTCAAAGATGATGTCATCTACATATACTATGGTTATCAGCTGGCCTTTCTTTGAATTGAACACATATAGGTTATTATCAACCGTTCCTCTTCTGAAGTTCAACCTTCTCAAGTACGCATCCAGCCTGCTGTACCATGCTCTTGGAGCTTGCTTAAGACCATACAAGGCTTTCTTCAGCTTGCACACTTGTATCCATCCTCACTGATTTGTACTCCATTAGGTTGTTCAATATAGACTTCTTCTTTCAGGAGCCCATTCAGAAAGGTAGATTTCACATCCATCTGATAGACTTTATACCTCTTGTGTGCTGCCAAAGCTAAGAACATTCTGATAGTTTCTAACCTTGCTACTGGTGCAAAAGTTTCATCAACATCTACCCCTTCTATTTGAGTGTAGCCTTTGCAAACCAGCCTGACCTTGTTTCTCACCACCTTGCCATCTTCATTGTGTTTATTCCTAAACAGCCACTTTGTTCCTATGACATTCTTCTTAGTGGGTCTTGGAACCAGCTCTCATGTATCATTCTTCTCAATTTGATCCAGCTCCTCATTGATAACTTTAACCCAGGCTTGGTCTTAAATAGACTCTTCAACAGATTTAGGTTCAACTTCTGAGAGTAGAGCAGTAGCTCCCACCATTCTTCTTCTTGTTGTAACTCCTGCTGATGGGTCACCTATGATCTGATCTCCTTGATGAGCACTAGTCCATGTTTTCTTTGTCCTTCTTCCTTGCACTGTCTTAGTTGCAAGAGGATCTCTTTCTTCATCTTCAGACTCACTCTTCTCCGAGTCTGAACTTACTTTTTGTCCCTTTTCTTCAGATTGGTATGATTCTTCATCTACATTGAAGTCATCTTCTTCATTGTCCTCAGCTTCTCCATTCTGCATTGTTTTCCAATTCTCATCTATTCTCACATCACTGGAAGTGATCACTTTTCTCAGTTTATGCAAGAAAACTCTGTAACCTTTTGTCTTTCCTGAGTATCCCACAAAAATGCCTTCATCAGACCTAGCATTGAATTTTCCCAAGTTTTGCTCCTTGTTCTTCACAAAACATGGGCTGCCAAAGACTCTGAGATACTTGGCTGTTGTCTTCTTCCCACTCCATAACTCATATGGAGTCTTATCAGTATTAGGCCTTAGTAGAACTTTGTTCAGTAGGCGCACGGCTATAAATGTTGCTTCTGTCCAAAATCTTGTGTGAACCTTGGATTCCAGCAATAGAGTTCTTGCCATTTCAACCATAGCTTTATTCTTCCTCTCTACCACCCTGTTCTGTTGAGGTGTTCTTGCTGCTGCCATCTGATGGTGAATTCCATGCTTCTCAAGGTAATCTTCAAAAACTCCATTTGTGAATTCAGTGCCTTGATCTGACCTCAATACTTTGATCTTCTTTCCGCTCTCATTTTCAGCCAATCTTCTGTATCTCTTGAAGCATTTCAAAACTTTTGACTTGTGTTTGAGGTGCATGATGCAAGTCCTTCTAGAATAATCATTGACAAATAAGACGAAGTACCTCTCACCATTCAACCCTTTTATTCTCATTAGCCCACACAAATCAGTATGCACAATGTCAAGCACTACTTCAGAACTGAACTCTTTGGTCTTATACTGCTTTCTGACATGTTTTCCTTTAGAGCATGCTGAGCAAACATACTCTCTCTCTCTCCTGAGGTCGGGAATATCTCTGATTGCATGAGTAGTGGTCAGGTTCCTCATGTTCTTCTGTGATAAGTGTCCCAGCCTCCTATGCCAGAGTTGATTTTCTTCTTCTTTGGTGAGTAAACAGCTGCTTGTCTTGTCCTCATCAATCACATATAAATTTCTAGCTGTTCTCTTCCCGGCTGTAACAGTATTGCCTTCTTTACTCTTTACCTGATAACTTGTTTTTATAAATGTTACCTTATGGTCTTCATTGCATAGCTAACTGACAGATACTAAATTATATCTGAATCCTTCAACGTGCATAAGATCTTTCATCTTTTCTCTTCCAATCTTTACTGACCCCCGACCATTGATGTTGAGTGAATCATCATTGCCAAACTTGACTCTGCCTTCTCTTGATTTGTTTAGCTTTGATAATTTGCTCTTGTCTCCCGTCATGTGCGAAGTGCATCCACTATCAAGGATCCACTACTTATCCTTGTAGTCAGCTTTGAGTGCAATTTCAGCTATATTAGCCACCTCCCTTTTAGCTTTATATTCCTTCTTTTGAACTAGTTGGAAGATAGCTTTCTCCTTTTTCTCAGCTTTGACTGCACCGCTTGTTTTCATTGTGCCATTGAGTGCCTTCTCTTGCTCAGGGAGAAGTGTCATGCATCTCTTGGCATTATGGCCATCCTACCTGCACCTTTCACACTATTCCAAGTTTGCCAATATAGCAAACTTGTTCTTTAAAACCACTAGTTTGGGCTTCCACCAACAATCCTTGTCAGCGTGTCCTTGCCTTTTACAGTATGTGCAAGAACTCATGACAGGTATTCTCTTATGAATTCTGTATTGTCTCCCCCTGTATACAGCATCTTATCTTCTTAAGTTGGAGACATATACTAGCTTTCTCCACCAACAATTACTTATTTTATAACCCCAAACTCCACAATAAAGGCAATGACCTTGAAACTGCCTCTTCTTGGGTCTGATCACTGCTTGTCTTCTTTTGTTCATCGCTTGCTGTGTAGGCAAAGTAGATGGCTTCTTTGCTTGTGTGACTTCCATTTCAGTCACCTTCTTCTCTTTCTTCTATTCAGCCATAGCCCTCTGCTGCCTGACTTTCTTTTCTTCCTTCTTGTTTGCCACCCTAGGTTGCTTCTTCATATCTTCTTTATTCTCAACTATCTTCTTCTGAGTCACAACCTTCTCTTTCAACTTTTATGGCACATTCTCATTTTCTTTAGCCAATGCAGTCTTAGATTGTTGCATTTTCTCTACATTCTTCCCTCCTTTTCCACAACTTGTTTCTCCTATCATTTCAAGCTTCTATAAGTTCTCTTTGCTACTTTTAAGTTGTTGCTGAAGTCTCAGCAACTCTTTCTCCATTTCTTCAATTTTTGAAGCCCTTGAGCCAAGCTCTACTATAAGGTCTTCACATATTTTGATCTATTCCTCAAATCTTCTCTTCAAGTCAATATGCTCAACCCTTATTTCACCATTTTGACTTTCAGCTTCCTTAGACTTTGCTTCAACTTGTTTTATATGGTCCTCCAACCTTCTTATGGTTCTGCCCCTTCTGATTATCTCCTTTGAAGCTGCTTCCAGCTCAACTTCAAGATCTAGCTCTTCTTCATCAACTTCCTCTTCCTCTTCAGAGGTTGAGGTACCACTTTTTGCTAATGCCATAAAGACATACTCATCTGATGAGTCTTCATCTTCCTCCTCATCAGCGTCTTTTGTCTGACTCACATAACTTTTAAATGAGTCTCTTGTCTTCCTCTGTGGGTTGGCAATCTTCTTACTGGACTTCTTTGATTTGAATGATGATCTTCTCCATCTTGAATTCTGCTCATCATCACCATCCTCATCTTCATCATCAAGTTTCACTTTACACTGAGAAGCAAAGTGTCCAATCTGCCCACAACAATAACATCTCAAGGACAATTATCCTTTTCCCTTCTTAGACCCCTTTTTGAATTTCCTTGTGAAGTAAGCCAATACTTCACCTTCACTTCCTTCCTCATCATCATCATTATCCTCACTAGATGATTTTTCCTTTTCTTTTATCTTCAAGTGTTTCATAGCTTTGAAAGCTGCCTCCTTTGATACCTTTGACATTGAGGAGCTCTCAGTTGACTTTATTCTCATCTCATATGCAATGAGATTGCACTGAAGATCATGCAGAGACATAGAATTGAGATCTCTACTCTCCTTTATGGCTGCCACCTTTGAGGCAAACCTCTCAGGTAGAATTCTCAGAATTTTCTTCACAATCGATGAGTCCTTCTTGTTCTTCCCATGACTTCTCAGGTCGTTTACAGCATCAATAACCCTGGTGAAGAACTCTTGAACTGTCTCATTCTTTTGCATTTTGAGAGATTCATATCTCTCCTTGAACACTTGAAGCTTAGCCTCCTTCATTCTACCATCACCTTCATAGACTTTCTGCAATCTGTCCCATATCTCCTTGGCAGATTTACAATCCATAACTTTAGCATACTCAGCATCTGTCAATGCTGAAATGATGACATTTGAGGCCTTCCCATTTATCTCAAACTGTCTTAACTCCTCTGGGGTTGGGTCTTTACCTTCTTCTAGAGCCACAAAACCCTCCTGTACGCATTTCACCACGTTCATGCCCATGGTTGCAAATACCACTTGCATTCTTACTCTCCACATATGATAGTTGGTTTCGTTGAGATTGGAACCTTCTTGCTATAAGTGATGCTAGTGCTGGTACCGGCTTCCATTTCTCAATATGCTGAACAAGTCAAACTTCTAGATCCCTTCAAAGTAGTACACCAAGCTGTTAAACTTCAAACTGGTGAACCTAGCTCTGATACCAATTGAAGTTCCTGACTTTTCCCTAAGATCTATTAGTTTGTGATTCGCAGGTAAGTGAACAACTTCAACCTCTTCTTAAAAGCGAACTCTTTCTCAGACTCGATAAGGTAGATCTATTGTTACCTATTAATCACAATAGTCCCCAAAGTCACCTTTCAAACACCTTTCCTAATAGACAATTCAGATGTTCTTGTTTAGGCCTTCGTTAGGTTATGGGTTGGCTGATGCTTTAGCTGCGTTCATAACTCAATTCAAAACACATAATGTAAAGCAAATTAAGGACATACGAGATTTACGTGGTTCCGTCAATGTGACGTACATCCACGGTGATAGGGACTCTCCCTTACCGAGACCATCCACTATACTTGAGAATTCCAATTACAATGGATGTCTTAATTCTCTACTCCTTTCATTATTGCAAGTACTAAGTAAGTACAATACAAAGAGTGTCACTTACTCTGTCTACCCTTCTTCTAGCTTTTCTTGCCTCTGTTGAATTGAAAGGCTGCTCCACTGCCACTTAGAAGTTCACCGCAATGCTCTTTAACCTCTCTCGAAGAAATCTGAAAATACGTTGAATTCTTTCCGATGCTTCGCCGAATTCTTTCTCTAGGTTGTCTCACACAGCTCCTGCTTTCACCGTCTTACGGTCTCACCCGTCTCCTTGTCTCACGGCTTGCCTCACGGTTTCTATTTTTCTGTCCAGCCCTTGTTCTGCCGGATCTATCACCGTTGACCGGACCCCTGTTCTGCAGGATCTCTCACTGTTGACCAAACCCCTGTTCTGCCGGATCTCTCACTGTCGACCGGATCTCCTTCTGCCGAATCTCTCACCGTCGACCGGATCTCCTTCTGCCGGATCTCTCACCGATCCAGCCGAATCTCTCTCATGCCATCGCCGGATCTCCTCTGTCCCAGCCAAATCTCTCTCACGCCGTCGCCAGATCTCTTCTGTCCCAACTGGATCTCTCTCACGCCGTCGCCAGATCTCTTTCTATCCCAGCCGGATCTGTCACTGTCCCAGCTGGCTCTCTCTCACGCCATCGCCGGATCTGTCACCATTGACCGCTGGTGTGCCAGTGGTGTGCCGATCTGCTCAACTGCCGACTGCTGGTGTGCCGGTGTGCCGATCTGCTCAACTGCTGATTGCTGGTGTGTCGGTGGTGTGCCTTTCTCATGGGTTTCTCTCTCTTGCCGGTGGTGTGTGTAGTTTTTCTGTCTGTTTTTCTCAATAGCCGATACGTCTGTTTTTGTTGTTTTCCGATAGCCTTTATATATTCCTCCATGAAACCCTAGGGCTTACTTGTGACGAATTTATTGTCTTGCCCTTCCATGTGGCTTCTATGTTCTTGCACACTTAAACCTAGTTGACAACAATTACAACCCATACAAGGCTGTGGGAACAACAGACATATTTGTGATAGTCATTGATAAATACTCAAATTATTGCTATGTTTAATTGATGCATACTAAAAATAAATCTCATGAAAGATTCACTTTGTACAAAACTAAAATTGAATTGCAAAATGAATTTTTCATCAAATACTTACTATTTAAGAAAGGAGCAAAATATTATGGTACTTGCATGTCAATAGAAATGATCAATGTCATGTAATCAAATTCTAGCTTGAGTGAGGGATTTTGGGGTGAGGCATAACTTACAACATTCCATATTTTAAATATAAATCCAACCAAAAGTAACAAAACAACCCCATATAAGTTCTTAAATAAAGGAAAGCTTAACCTTATTATTTAAGAATTTGGTTTTGTAAAGCAATTGTTAGGTTTCCTTAATGAAATTTGAAAATGATAGTTCAAAGGGGAGTTAAGTTCATCTTTTTAGGATATGTTCACAACAATAAGACTTATCAATTAATAGTCATAGAGCTTAACATTTTAATATCTATTAAAATAATCATTAAATTGATAAATGCTATTTTTGATGAAAATAAATTCATCTTAGTTTCTAACATTCCACAATAGAAACAAGTTCTTGATAATGAAAATGATGCTTTAGCAAATAAAAGTAAAACTGATGAGGAGCAAAAGAGTAAGGGAAGTAAAGACTTTTGGTTATGATTTCTTTATGTTCCTAGTTGAAGGGACAAAGGAATTAGCATGGAATCAAATTCTATATTACTTAGTGAGGATAATCTTAAGACATTTGATGAAGCAATGAAATTGCAAAGACTCTCAGTACCTACACACTTTGAATCAATCCTTTCTATATATGTATCTTTATATGTTGGCGACAAGGGGTGGGTTTTCTCCAATTTTCTATGGTTTTTATGCTATAGTCTTTGCTTGTCCATCCCATCTTAACCTAAGTTGGCTATACTTAGATGTAGCCAGTCATGTTTCTAACAATTAACATAGATCTCATGAGATCCACCATCACTATGAACTAACCCCCACCCTTTTCCTTTGTTGTTAGGGAGAGTGAGCAACCTTTATTAGCCATGGACATTGAGTAAAATTTCTTATGTCATGTAAAATGTCCATCAAGCAATCCAGTCCAGTTACCTCCTCAAAGTGCCTTGTTAACCTTGCTTTCCCTCCTTCAAAATAATGCTCTTTACCAAATGTCCTTCCTTAGGTTAGGGCAACACAAAAATAAGTAGTTTGCTCCACTCCCTCGTGAGTAGCATGTTGGCTGAGATAAAGCTGAGGGCTAACCTAGACATTCCATGCATCTTCCCTTCTTTCCAAAGAGGAAAGGAAAAAAAAAAAAAAAAGAAAAAATATAATTGTCATAAGACCTTATTCTTTTCTACTTGATGCTATTTTCTTCAGTTTTCTTTACATTTAATTTAATTACAAAAAGGGCTTTGGAAGATTAATTTCCAATCCTTTAGGATTTGACTATTTAACTTCCTAAATAGCTTGACGAAGATAACATAGTAAAGCCTATAATCTTGCATATTAGAATATTATAAAGGATTGTATGCTATACATGCAATATATATTACAATTGTAATGCTAATGCATGGGATAACTATAATTAACTAAAATCCACAACTCAAATATTAAGCACATGATAAGAACATGACAAGTTGGCTTTTTTTATTCTAGAATAAAAATAGAGTTTTGTTTAAAGAAGGCTTGTTAGGTTAGCCAAAAACTTCCTTAACTTGAATATGTTTAATATTATAATTAATGGGTCCTAATTAACTATATTTGTATGATTTTGATGAGTTATCTCATGATCACATAAATTTAGAGACAATGGTTGGGTGCATCATATATGATTTGTTTAGACAAAGAGTTATTATTTAATTGATATAAGAGTCACATGTGATGTAATTGATAAGTTATATTATCTACCTAATTATTTTTTATTTGATTGTTAGATTATCTCAAGGTGAAATAAATTAAATGAGATCTTGACCCACTAGAAAATTTTAGAGTAAGATCTTTCAAGTCAACGTAGAGATTTATTAATTTAAATAAAAAAATGGGAGTAAATAAAATAAGGATTAAAGACCTGATCTAATTTTGGTATGTATGCATGAAATTAATACTCACGCTCCTTTTATTTATATAAGCTAGTTTGTCTCTTAAACTTCAAAGGTAACATAAGAATATCATGAATGCCTACATAATGAAGTCTGCATCTTAAAAATTTGTTTAATATAGAAACTAGGACAAAGAGATATGAGATCTTAAAGGAATTGTTCTAATGTAAGATGGTAGAAGGATCTTCAATGAATGCTAATATTATGAAGATTAGCTACATTGAGAAATTGGGCTGATTGGGTTTTACCATAAATTCAAAGTTAAGTGTTGATCTAAACTTGTAGTCTCTACCTTAGGTTTGTTCAAAGTTTATTGTAAACTTCTATATGAACAAGTTGGAAGTTATATCAGTTGAATTATTGAATATGCTTAAAACTACAAAGTAAACTCTAATGAAAGAGAAGACTCCTTTTCTTCTCATGGATTCTTCCAATGTGAGGAGTAAGCCCTAAGAAGAAGAACAAAAAAAGTAAAGGCTCAAGAAACCAAGGCATTTGAATCAAGTGGTGATGTGAAAAGGACAACAACAAGAGCACTTGCCATCATTATGGTAAAGAAGGCCACTAACAAAGGAATTGCAAGATTTATCTTGCTAGACTAAAGGTGAAGAAGCTTAGTGAAGCCTTTGGATTAGGTATGTTTTTGGTTGAGATAAATCATTCTACTTTTGTTTTTACTACTTGGATATTAGATATTGGATATGGTTCTGATATTTGTAAAAATATGTAGGAAATCATTAGAAGTCGACGGTTGAAGAATGTGATGTAGACCTATGATTTGCAAATGAAGCAAGAGTTGCTGCATTTGCCATTGGAACTTATAGTTTACTTTTTCTTTCTTGCCTAGTAATAGAACTAAAGAATTGTTATATGTCCCTATACTTTTTGAAAACATCATTTCTATTTCTAGTCTAACTTTAAATGAATTTAATTTTACATTTAATGATAAAGGTTGTTTTTTTGAGAAAAATTATGTTTATTATAGATCTAATATTTATATGAATTTTTTTTTATATAAGCTTGATTAAGGAAGGTTAAGTTATATAATAATTTTTACTTGGATCTATTTGATTATGAATCATATAAAATATATGAATCTTGTTTATTGGATAAGATAATTGAGACTTCTTTAGAAATGAAAAGAGAACATGTTAATGAGTTATTAGGATTCATACATATTGATGTATGTGGCCCTAGGCAACACATGTAAAAGGTGGTTTGTCTTATTTCATTACATTCACAAATAATCAATCAAGATATGGTTAGTGTATCTAATGAAATACGAATTTGAATATTTTGAAAAATTCAAAGAATCAAGAAATGAAGTAGAGAAACAAACTAGTAGAAGTATTGAAATCATATGATTAGATTGAGGAGGTGAATACTTAAGCTAAGAATTTAGTGGTTACTTGAAAGAGAATCGGTTTTTCTCTCAATGGACATTTACTTAAACACCACAACATAATCATTTTTCTAAAAGAGCAAATATAACCCTATTAAATATGGTTTGATCCTTGAAGTATCAACTTGACATTCCTTTATCATTTTGGGTTTATGCCCTTGAGACGACTACTTACCTTCTTAATAGACTTTTGTCCAAATCTGTTGACAAGATGGCATATAAGATATAATGGTAAGAGACCAAACATTTCATGTCTAAAGATTTAGGATATCATACTTATATAAGGCATATATCATTTGACAAATCTTGGGATCATATATTCCTCTCCCTCTACCTGTAAAAAAAATAAAGATTAATAAAGTGAAGAGAATTGAGGGAAAAACTATACAGAAGTAAACTTTACAAAGTCCAAAAATTAGATAGATAGACCCTACAAGTACTTCAATTTATGTTAAAATTTTCAATAAAATTATATATACACGCTTCAATGGTATTATATATATTGTGTATATTTCTTGATCATACATAAGATTCAGATCTTTTATAGGTTAAAAAAAATACAAAATCAGTTATCTTTATGCTTAATTTTACTTTTATGTTTAATTAGTTTATAACTTTTACTAATCAACTTTTCAAAATAAATATGAGTAAACTCAGTTTTTTTTTGTCTCACTAAATGACATATTAATTATATTAGAAACATTAAATGCCCTTCAAAAGTGTTTGGCCAACAGTTTCCTAAACATATATATAGCAAATGAAAGGATGTCAAAAAAATAATAGTGACAAGAAACTAAGCAAGCATTAGGTACGCATGGCTAGCAATATTGTAATAGGGAGACTTTTGGCATTGGCATTTGCAATCATGCTCATACAATCCACAACTGAAGTGCAAGGCTTAAGTTGTGTGCAAAATTGCATCATTGGATGTTCTGGTGCATTTTCTGAGGCATGTATTCCTTAGTGCGTTGCAAGGTGTGGAAAAGAACCACCCGCAGCAGGTATTCTCATTAACTAACCTTTTGTTTTTCATTTTTCTTTTGGAAGATCAAAAAATTATAGACAAAGTTGCACTCATCTCCTTTATGCGAGTATTATATGGCCAAAATGTATGGGATATATATTCAGAAAACAAAACTAAATAAATGGTAAGTTGCATGAACATAATATATGAGAAACGCCCATAAGTTGTCTAGTGGCATAGGCAAACAGAGAATGGCATAAATTAGGAACAAAGTCCCACCTTCACATTTCTCTAGGTGCATTACATCTTTAAAGTGGGAATCATAGCAATGACTGTCATAGTAACAATTTGAAATTTATTTGAAAAAATATTTTCCTATTAATAAAATATGTGTGACTAAAATATATTATGTCTAGCGTTTGTCTTCTATAAAGAAAGAGACTTGCTTATTTTTGGTTGTCCTTTGATCTTACTACTTTTTTTTGTGGACGCAGTTGAATTTGAAGGTGTATCTCCAGCATGAAATCATGGGACTAAATGTAATATTACTTTTTGAGCTCGTTTAAATGATTGTCACGTAAACTTATCACCAGTGGTAACATATTTTGGATTTCAAATTTGCTCCTGATTATCTCTTCATGACAATGAGGTTCTTAAGAATTTTGTCATTGTTGCAGTTGCAGAAGAGAAGGCAGTTGAAGGAATAAAGGAAACAACAAAAGTAAATTAGAAATGTAAATTGAGGATGACAAAAGATTTTACATTGTCTTCACGTTAAATGACATCTCTTCTATGTTTACGTGTGGGTCTTTGAAATGAAATGGTTTTGCCTTAAAATAATTTGAAATGGGCCGACAGAATATCCATTGGTGTGGTTGTCGCTCGCATAGATTTCTAGTTTTTAGAGAAGTACACAGTAAACTTTCATCTATAGTTACAAAAAGCAGTTTGGCCACACGTTCCCATTTTCTTTTCATTCAAGAAAGCATGTTAGCCATTGTCTACTTGAAAGTAAACTAGATCATCAAAATTTTCCATTCGTGTGGTGCCAATCTAAGCTAGTTTCAGCCGAAAAGGCCGTGTCTTGCATTTCTGGGTAATAATTGAGCCTAGTTGACTTCCTCCCAAAATTTCAGGTCGAATTGATAGGACATCAAGGTTGAACTTGTGGTCCACACTAATTATACTAGAAATATGAGACAATTTCATGATTTCTGGTGCCAGAAAATGAGACAAACATTGTAGCATCAATTATGGTTTCAAAAACAAAATCAATTGCTTCAAATCCCCAAATTTTGTTTACCATATCAAGCAAATTATAATACCATCCATTATTTAGAAAATGAGCAATAAAATTTTTCTTTTTCTTAACACAAATGATCCCATTTCCTCATCCATATTCTTTGTCATAAAAATTTTATTTCTATTTATTTAAATAGAGAAAATTATTTGAGTTATAATTCTTTTATGAATTAAAAAACTCATCAATAAAAGTGACGTTGACCACTAACAGATGGTCATTATGACATCACTATTCACTAACCTTGATAAAAAATCTCCCAAAAGGAGATTTTAGAGAAACATGCCTTTAAATATTTTTCATAAAAAAAAATCAAGTTATAACACATGCAGAATACTATAAGAATTATAAAAATATAGATTAATTATTTTTCATTTAGTCTTATAAATGAATACTTATTTTTATAAGAAATATGTTTTTTTTTCTTGCTTTTTTCTTTTTTTTTTTGTTTTCCATTATTTTCTTTCATATTGATATTAGTTTTGCATTGTAGTGCGTTCTTTGTTAATTCTTTAGATGAACGAGTTTAAATAATTAACTATCAGTTATAGTTGACCTATTTACTTATTTTCTTCATTTTTTCCACCCTTGTTAAGAATACTAATTTGTTTAAAATGTTATTAATTTATACAACGTAGAACTTTCATTTTAGTTTATTTTTCTATTTGGATAATTTAAAAATGAAGGGATCTGTAGTTTGAATTTTGGATCTACATTTGTTGAGGAAATGATAATACACAAGAAGAAACTTTCTAAAGAAATAAAAAATGATATCACAAGAAGACAGTTTCAGCCTCATCAAACTAATGCTCCCCTACTTTTGTGTCCAGATTTGTAAGACATCCCATTGCTAAGGCATTTTTTTTTTCCTCTCCTTCTCACCCCTTTGTTTTCATTCATATTTTTAAGAAATTCCTCTGCTACAATGGTTTTTATACCTATGGCCTTTTGGGTTTAGAGCCTTTACTTTGACCATTAGGTTAAAGCTTTGGTCTCCTACAAGGTGTTCTTACGTGAATGAACATGTGTTGCCTCTATATTATGTTATGTATTGCAATGTCGTATTATTACTTGAGTGACTCCTTTTATTTTGTGCAAACTCAAAAGAAGTGACTGGGGGATTTTATTAAACGTAATGAAATTTGATCTTAAATTTGCTCCTTGTAAGGTTCTTAGTTCTACATAAACTTCTTTAGGTTTCTTACTGTAATGAGAATTGATTTTCCTTGCATATTTATCAATGTGGGTGATCCTCTTTCTAATTAATTGATAAGAAGTATTTTTTATTTCAAAAAATGAAAGGGGAAAAATATGAGAATTTTTTTAAGAAAAAAAAAAATTTCAAAATATTTTTTCCTTTTAAAAAATTAAAAGGAGAAATTTAGAATTATTATTTTTTTTTTAGAAATTATCATTTTAATTATAAGTATTTACATTACGTGTATTTTAAAAATATTTGAAAATTGTTAAATTAAATTAGATAAATTGTAATGCATTTAGATTACAATTGAGTAAATTAAATATACATTGAAATTCTAATTTTATCAAAATATTAAAAAAAATTATAAATTAACTATTAAGTTGATGTCAAATAGAATAATACATGAGAATTTGCTAATAAAATTAAAAATTAAATTAATTACTTACATATTCTTAAAATTAAGCAAATATTATTACAAAATCATTTCTTCAAATTTGTGTTAATTTTGATAATATATATTTAAACATTTGTATTAGACTCATATGATGAGCAAATTTATCATATTTATTGAAGAATGTATTTTTACTTGTATCTTCTTTAAGTGGAAAAAAATGAAAAAAGAAGACTTAAATTATGAGTTTTGAGAAATAATGACAAATTTAGAGATTATTTTTTTACTCTAAAAAACAAAAAAAAAAAAAAAAGAAATTTCAAATTATCTTTTTAGAAATTATTTTTTTATTTTCCCTAATTATAAGTATTTGTGCTATGGATATTTTTTAAGTATGGGAAAGATGATTAATATTAATTGAATAAATTATAATACATTTCAAATTGTAATTAAGTAAACAAAATATATGTTAAAATTTTGAAATTTTAATTTCATTAAAATATTAAAAAAGACTATAAAACAATTAGTAAGTTAATATTAAATTGTATAAATTGTAAGAGTTTATTGAAAAAATAAAACTTAAATCAAATAATTAAATATTTCTAAAATTAAGTGTTGTTACATAAACATTTCATTAGTCTTTCAACTTTAAAAATATGTATTCACATATAGATCATATTTAGTAAGCTACCAATCTATATTAAAATTTCAAAATATCTATATGACAATGTGTTAATTCGATAAATATCTATTTGGTTTCTAATAATCTTTTTGCTAAGGTAATTAATTTGATCATGTAGTTTCGATTTCAAATTAACAATTTCAATTTCAATTTAATAACCCTTTATTGGGGAATTTGATTTACAATGAAGCTGCAGAGAAATTACAACTATGAAATTTTTAGTGCTTTTTGTTATAATATGCCACTTTTCATTTTCTTTCCTTTCTTCTTTTGTTATTGTCTATAACAAGGTAGTAACCTTCTCCTTTAAATAGTGGGATTAGAGTCCCTTTGATCTTACAAAACTCATGTCTTAGTGCTTATGAGCAAAGAAAAAACTAGAGAGAAAACCTTCTTAAAAGACCTAAAACACTTAAAAAACTAAAATGGTATCTAAGAGTTCATTTCTAACCTTTGCTCCACCAATATTTTTTGGTGAGAACTATTCTATATGGACTATTAAGTTGAAGGCCTATCTAAGGTCTCTTGATCTCTAAAATATAATTGAGAATGGAGATGAAGTCTAACACTCTTTAATAATCCCATTATAACTTAACATGAGCATCACAGTAAGGAAACAATGAAATTGTGCAAAACTCTAACATGTATTCATTTTAGTTTCACCATAATAATGCCATGTGAGAGTGCAAAAGAAGCTTTGCAAAAGCTAAAGGAAGAGTTTCATAGTAGTGACCAAAAGCATTCTAGTCCTAAACTTGAGTTAAGAGTTTGAGTCTCTCAAAACAAAAGACATTGAGTTTGCTAAAGAGTTTATAGACAAACTTATGAAGACTATCAATGAGATTAGGTTGTTAGCAAAGGACTTGACTAAATAAAGGATAAAGGAAAAGGTCTTATTGTGATTGTTAAAGAAGTATGACTTTGAAATCTCTTCTTTGGAGAACTCTAATGACCTAAGCAAGTTTACACTTGCCAAGCTAGTTAATGCCTTGCAAACTTTGGAATTGAAAAGGGCTATTAAATAGAGTGACTCCTTGGAAGCTGCTCTAGTGGCAAGAAGCATAGACAAGTTGACATCACACTTAAAAAGGCATAATGATGATAAGACAAAAATGGAAAGATGAAATTAAAAGTAGTAAAGATGGAGAATAGAAAAAGAAAGTGTATCCTTTTGCAAGCACTATAAAAGAACAACTTATGTTGAGAAGTATTGCTAGTTAGACTCAATGTATAGTGTAGAATCTACAAGAATTTGATTCATATGGCTAGAGTATGGAAAAATAAAGGAAATCAACAACAAGCTCAAGTACTTCAGAACTAGTTACAAGAGGAGCAACTTTTCATGGAAGCTTGTAGTAATGAGAGGAGCAATGCTGAGAATTGGTTGATAGGCAATGGTTATACTTACTACATGTCAAATGTTATGGAAAAGTTTAAAACACTAGATTAGTCATACAAGTCTATAGTAAAGGTAGGCAATGTAAATTTCATCAATGTGAAAGGAAAAGGCTTTATAGTTATTATAACAACAAGTATTACCTGAAGTTCTTTAAGTTCTAAGTATTAACCAAAATTTGCCCACTATTGGATAATTGTTAGAAAAATGTTATAAACTACACTTTGAAGACAAATCCTATTAAATTGTTAATTCTCAAAACCATGAGTTGTTAACTTTGGAAATGAAGAACAAAAGCTTTGTGATTCTTAGAAATCTTATGCATAGTAAAGCTTTTATACATATTGTTCATGACTTAACCTTAGGGCATAAAAGGTTGGGGCAATTTAATTATTCATCATTAAGCCATATGTATGAAAAGTAGTTAGCATTGATATTAATGCTATAATTAAGTCTCCTCAGGTTTGTAAATCTTATTAGTTTGGAAAGCAAAGTAGGCTACCATTTCTTGCTAACGAAGCTGAGAGAGCTACTTAGAGGTTGGAGCTCATACACAATGATGTGTGTGGCACCATGAGCATTCCTTTATTGAATGATAATAGGTTATATATCTTATTCATAGATGACTACATTAGAATGTGCTAGGTTTATTTTATAAAACTCAAGTCAAATGTGCTTGAAATTTTATTGGAGCTCAAATTATGGATTGAAAATTAAACTAGTTACAAGTTGAAAATGCTAATATTAGATAATGGTACTAAGGACACATATAACAAGTTTATAAATTATATCGAGATGTTGGGATTCATCACTAATTCATAATCACATACACTCTTCAAAAATATAGGGGAAGTGAGAGGAAAAATAGAACTATAATTGGAATGACTAGGTGTCTATTTTTTAAAAAGAACATGCCAAAGAAGTTTTGGGTAGAGGTAGTCAACACTACTATTTACTTACTTAATGGGTTACCTACCAGAGCTTTAAGAGGAAGTAAAACTCCATATGAGGCTTGACATGGAAACAAACCTTCACTCTAACACTTAAGGGTCTTTAGTTGTATATGTTACAATTTTGTATCTAAGGTCAAAAGAGAAAAGTTGGATTCAGAGGTTAAAATAGGAATATTACTTGTTACAGTTTAAATTGCAAGGTCAATAAGATCTACATTTTAAAGATATAGAAAGTATTTATGAGTTAGTGTAAAATTTGATGAAAATGCCAACTAGGATTAGGACAAAGCTCAAACAAATGGTGAAGTTTAGGATTTCAACATTAACCAATATCCTTTGTAACTTGATATTCATACAAATGATAAGATGGCTAAGATTGATGATGAGCTAGTAAGAGGAAGCAAATCACTTGCTAAGGTATATGAAAAGTGCAATGTAACTTCACTAAAGCCTATTAATTATGCAAAAGCCTCTAAATATATTATATGGATAAATGCT
This sequence comes from Rhizophora apiculata, assembly GCA_037832385.1. NCBI lineage: Eukaryota > Viridiplantae > Streptophyta > Magnoliopsida > Malpighiales > Rhizophoraceae > Rhizophora > Rhizophora apiculata. Next base: position 2,862,818 of record CM075424.1, on the reverse strand, counting down.
ATGAAGGCTAAAATTGAAATGCTTGAAAAGAACAACATCGAAAATTGGTTTAAAACCCTAATCATAGATAAGTAATTGGTGTCAGTGGGTATTTAAATCTAAAATAAATGATGATGGTACACTTAACAAACAAAAGCTAGATTAGTTATTAAGGGCTATCCATAGGAGCTAGAGTGAATTGCTTTAAAACCTTTGTATTAGGTTATAGGCTCAACAAAATCAAACTACTCTTTCTTGGAATACAGGTCACTCTTAGGTTTAAAGCTAATATTAAGAAGGCCTTTTTGAAATGACAGACTTAGGATTAATGTGTTTACTTTCTTGTAATGTAGGTTACTTAAACTTATAAAGTAATTTTCATTAATCAAAGTAAGTATGCAAATAAGTTTTAATAAAGTTCAAAATGCAAAATTGTAAACCATTCTTCACACCAATCATGTTAATTGAGAAATTCAATAAAGAAGATGGAGCTAGGAGAGCAAATGGGAGCTTATATAGAAGTGTAATTGGTTATCTGATATACTTAATAGCAAACATGCCTAATACCATGTTTGTAACCAAGTTTTCAAGTTGCTTAAAGGGTGCTTAGGTATGTTAAAGGCATAATTGATTTTAGTTTAAAATTTAACCAAAATGGGAAATTGATATTGAAAGGCTACTTAGTCAATGACTACAGTAGCTTTTATAAAGACACAAAGACCACCACAAGTCACCATGTCTCTCTTGATTCAAGCCTTGATAACTTGGGGCTTAAAAAAGCAAGCAATAGTGGCATAATTTACTATTAAGGTAGAATATATAGCAATTGCAAAAGCTATAAATTAGGTACTATGGCTAGGAAAAATGTTAGTTGATTTGAAGTGCATATAAGATCTACCTACTAAAATTATGGTTGATAAAAAGTTTGTTGTGGTTATCTTGAAGAACTTTATATTCCATAGGAGAGAAAAACACATCAAGATCAAATACTATTTCGTTAGAAAAGCTTAACAAGCTAATGAAGTTATTCTAGTGAACTACAATTTAGATTTATAGTTAGCAACATTAAGACCAAGGCCTTGCTAAGGCTTAAATTTAAAAGGACAAGGGATGACATGAGGCTGAAAAATAAAGAAGCCAAGGAGTGTTGTTGTGAGGCCTAGCTTCTTCATTGCTTAAGTTCCCAACATTAAAGAGAAAAGAAATTGGAAGTAGAGTTACAACAAGAAGATCACAACTTTAGCATTAAGAAACAAAAGCATTATTTTGTTTTTTTAAGGCCCTTGGTTAACTTATAACTAGTTTTCTAGTTTAGTCTAGTATATGTAACCAATGAGCAATTATGTTGTAATGAGTTCAATTGATGTTAGTGGCTATCAATCTAGTGAAAATAATTAGTAGTAGGGCTAAATGATAGCTTAAAGCACTAAGTGGAGTTAATGTAATATGAAAGCTTAGTAAGTATGGCAAGCTTGTTCATTGGACATCATTATTATACTTAAATTTTGTACATTAACCATTTATAATGGAATTTGATTTACAATGAAAGTTGCAAAAAAATTACAATCTTAAAATTTTAGTGCTTTTTGTTGTAATATGCCAATCTTTATCTTCTTCCTTTTTTCTTCTACTATCTTTTGTAACAAGGTGATAACCTTCTCCCATCAACAAACAATAATACACTTAGCTTAAGAACTAACTTTCATCTCACACTTCAAAAGTTATAATAAAGATCTCATCAAGAAGATCCTTAGCATGATGAACATCATCTTTTTGCTCATCAAGCTATTTCTTGACATTGAAATTATTAATCTACTTTTCTTCATCATTGTTGAACACAATATGAATTGACATTAGGATTATCTCCAACATCTTTAACAACCCATGGTTAAGGAAGAAATTAATGAAATCACAAGAAGTTATCATATCAGAGATCACCTAAAGTGATGTAGAGAGAAAAGGTCTACCCATCAAGGGTCTTGCAATATTGTTTTGAAAGAATTTTCTTCTTTCCCTTATAAATGGAAAGGAAAGGAAACAAAAAATGATAGGGGGATGGGGTAGATGAGGCAAGATTTAGACCATTAGTTGTAGTTGATCATCATAATTAGTTGGATTTTGCCTTTGCATCTAATGGTTTAGATATCATCTCATCTACTTGGTCATTAATGTCATTTCCTCATTAACATTGTACTAAAGGCAATTGATATTGTTGCACCCACCTCCAGGTTGAGATGAGAGCATGGCCTAATGATGAAGAGAATGCTTGATGTGGGGCCTTGTTATTGAATATTGTGTGTTAAGCTGCCGATAATTGCTACAAAGTTGTGATGATGGATTAACAGTGATTGAGGTTGACCATAATGGTAAGGTACTCTACTTGATTTGCCCTTACCACTTGCTTGGCCAACGCAATGCTTGGATTAATTTGAATCTTCACCATCCAAATCAATCTTAGGATAGTAAAGTCATCACCAAACATTGAATGGATGGTTAGGACAACTTGATTATTGATTTAGAGAATTACCATGCTCTCTAAATTAGTGGGACTTGACTTGCGTTACTAAGATTCTTTGGGGTTAGGGGCATAGTTACACCTAGTGAAAGTCGAGACTAACCTTGATGCCCATTGTGAACAATAGAACTATATTTTTAACATTTAATTTATTTTTATGCTTCTTCTTATTTTAATATTTTATTTGTTTATCTTTCTTAATGACATGTAGCTTAACAAAATTTTTTCATAGGCACACCTTAAGGTTTTGAAAATGTTGACATGATAGGTTGTGAGATTAAGGTTTGAGAAAAATCAATCGATGCTTTTTACAAAGATCTCATGCTCCAATTGGAATTGTGTTTGGAAATGGAATGCTTTTAACAAAGACTCTTGCTTTAAAAGATTTTGGAAAGAATTAAGATACTTTTTTATGGTGATCCCTTACATTGAAAAAAATTTGAAGAAATTTGAAAAGCAAATTTGAGAATTTGTTTCATTTTTCTTTTACATAATTTTGGGAGGAATTTGGAAAATTTTGGACTGTTATGATTTTCTTGGAAAATGATAAGGGAAATTTTTTGGACAAATGACAAGTGGGAAATTCTTGAAATTCTAGACTAAGGAAATGATATGAAAATCTCATTTAGAAAATATGTACATGTTTGAGATTTTGAAGAGTTTTGGATTGGAGAAGGAAAGGATAATTTATTATTATTGTTTGAGAATATTTGCACCCTCTTATGGATTTTTAGCACTTAAGAGATTTTTATTTTTGGCAAAATATAAAGCAAAATATAGAACAAAATATAGAAATTTCAAATTTTGAAAAAGGAAGTTTTTGAGTTTTAGGAATATTAAAAAAAGAGAAAATTTTATTTGTTGGAAATTACTACATGATTTTTGATAATGAAAGTACCCAAAATTTAGGGAAAAGAAAGAAGGGAGAAAAAAAAAAGAACTTTCATCCAATAGTGGGCATGCAAGTCTAAGAAACCTACCTTACAACCCACATTGATCATCTAAAAAAGGGGTAATAAATTGGGTTCAAGGGAAACTCAACCCATGTCGCACAAATTGAGATATATTATGGAATGGATTTAAAAGTTGGCTTTAAAAGTGCAACCTAAGCTTTTTTAAATTCCATTATCAACCTCCCTTGCACCAAAAGAAGTCCCACTTTAAGTTATGTAATAAAATAAAGCCTTGGAATGAATTCTTTTCATCCTCTCAAGTCATTAGAGAAGACTGATCAACTAGCATTTTGTAATAAGAATGTTAAGGTGTAACATGGAGCTTTGGTTCCTAGGCCTACTTATAAGTAGGATGATGGGTAGGGTTTGACTAGTGAATGGTGTCATAAACTTTTGTTATCATGATTCTTTTCTATGTATTAAAGGAATGAATTCTTAGAGGTATAAGACAAATAATGTAATGGAAGATGAGAATGTTAATGCTCAGTTTGATGTTAAAGGGGACATGGGTTCTCTAAATTGCATTATCGTAGAATTTCATCCTCAATGAAGATAGCCTTTCATGAGCCATGGAGAAGCAATTTGATTGTGAAGCTATTGGGTAGCAAAATTGGGTATACTTATCTACATTGCTCGTTATATCAATTATGGTCACCTAAAGGCCATTTCCAATTGATTGATTTAGGGAATGATTTCTTCTTGGTCACATTTAAAAATTTGAGGATCATTCCTTTGTTTTTCATGGTGGCCCTTAGTGGTAGTCGGCTATTATCTCATCATGTAATTGAGGTAACCTAATTTTGATCTAGATGAATCTAACATTGATTAAGTGGCTATGTGGACATGCCTCTCTCATTTACCAATGGAATATTATAGTTATAAGGCTTTATGGAAGATTTGAGATAAAATGGGGCACACATTAATGATTAATAAAACCATAAAGGATGTTGTTAGGGGAAACTTTGCTAGGATGTCCATGGACATTGATTTAAATAAGCCTTTGGTCACTCTATATGTCAGGGGTGGCAAGGTCCAGTGGGAAGAGTGTGAAGGAATTCATCTAGTTTACTTTGAGTGCAGTTGATATAGACACAAAACTAGGACTTATGTTATGATTGATGAGCAATAACATGAACTTCACTAAGAACTTGTATATAATAAGGTGAAAAAGGCTGAGTAAGAATCACCTTATGGCCCATGGATTTTAAAACAAAGGTGGGATTAATGGAAGGCTAAATATTCAATTTGTAGGTGTCTAAAATAGTGTTGTTAATCCATGTGGTACTAATGGCAAGGTATTGGGTTGTTAATGTATCATCAACAAGTTCAAAATACTAAGTGAGTGAGGCAACTGTTAGGCCTTAAAGTGGGTGGGCTTCTCAATCTAGTCATAATGTTATGGGCCATAATAACCCTAAAGAGGATCCACTTAACTTCTTTGTTATGGAATGTGGGGAATTACAACATTTGGATAGGGATGTGTTCTCTTATGTTCAAGAAACTCTAATGTAAGTTAAGGATATTTTAGCCTTTACATCTAACAATGATGAGGCATAAGCTTTGGCCTAGATCTTGGTTGATGCAATTTTGTTTCTTTTACACTAAGAATCTTATGAATATACTTGTTTGGAACTATTTTGGAGTTGTGAAGGATAGCTTTAAGATGACTCTATGGTTACTATTGTAGACTAATGTGCCCTTTGTGGTTTGGTTAAATCTTGGGTGAGCAAGTGAAAGCGAGTGAGGTTTGCAAGAAAATTGGTTTCTTTGAAATTTTAAGGGAGGAGGCTCGAGGGCTTAAGGGATGCAATTGGGTTCTTTGGGATAATTCAAGTTTGAAACTTAAGTTCATAAATAAAAGTGAGCAATTTATCTATTTGCTAGTGTAGAAAAGTGATAACCAGTCATGGTTTTTTAGTGTAATGTATGGGAGTTCACACCAAGATTAATGAAAATATTTAAAGGAAGGCCTAAGAATAATACATGTTATTATGAATTACCTTGGTTAATAGTTGATAATTTTAATTTAATAATGGAATCTAGAGAAAAAAAAAAATGAGAGTGCCTCACTTCTAAGATTATAACTGGGGGCCTTTCACTAACTCAAAATCTTTTTCCCTTAATGGTACCAAGACACCTTTTCATTCTAGCCAAACCTTGCAAACAAGCACACATAAAAAAGTGTTTGTGCACAACAACACTTAATTGCACAATTTAGGGAAATGCCACCATATACGAGAATGTTTATTAACCATTATTACTTTCTTACTCACAAAATATAAAGGATTTGACAAATCTCTCATAAGTGTTTTTCTCTATGCTTTCCTCTTTTGTTAAGCTTTGGCTATTCACATTATATATTTATAAGCTACAAGTTAAGGTAGTTGATACACTTAACTACTTAAGGACATGCATGATATGACTACTAAGTCAATCATGCACAATGGTATTCCCTACTTTTAAGAGCACTTTCCTATGATCTTTGGCCAATAATGTTTCTATGTCTTCCTAGGCTTAAGGAGGAGTGTTTACCACCTTATTGTGACATTAAAGAAATCAGCCATGTTTTCCTCCTTTCATGCTAGACAAGTTACATACTTATGTTAGTTAGCACTTCATCTTGGCTACCTAATTGGCCTAATAACAACATATTCCCATGATTTTAAAGAGCACACTTCACATTATCCCTATTTTTGTGGTCCTTGATTCACATTTTAACTTGGTTTGCACTCCAAGCCTTCACCTTGTTATCCATCCTTCAATTAAATTGGATATAGTTAATGCAAACTTCACCTATGCACTAATATTTCATTAATGCTTGAGCTAGTTCTCAGCTCAATTATAAGCCAACTCATAATTAACCCACACATTATTAGTTTAAACCTTAGCCTAAGTGCTAACAAAGTGTCAAATCATTATCTAACTTTTGTGTAAAAGATGCATTACCCCCTTAAAAAGTATTAGAGAATTTGACCCTTTAGTGGTAAGAGACATTGCCTTACTTGAGCCATCACACCTTACGTTAGAACATACTTCCTCTCTAAAAACATTAAGTAATATGACCCTTTACTAGTAGGAGACATTGTGTTATTTAACCTATCATACATGTGCTCTAGCCCTTAACTCTTTAGCCACTAAACATTAATGCCATAACCCATAACTCAACTTTTACCTAGCCTTCCTTGTCTTATTACTATGAACATTGACTCTATGTTCACCTTGCCTCCTTGATGTGCTTAACTCATGCCAATCTTCGTGCCAAGCATTAATGAAAGATGGCACCAACTAGTAAGGTGAACTGACTTTCCTGTTTTTGCTTCTCAAACTCTAAGCGAACCAAGGAGTATATTAAGTCTAAGAAGAACAAAGTTGACAATTAGGGTGAGGAAATGAGTAAAGTGATGTCTAAATGTATTGAGTTGAAAAGGAAAAATAGAGATTGTTGAAAGAAAATGCAATTATATAGGGTGAATATAATATAAACTAGTGTTATGGAGTTGTATACTATTCACTTGTGTTCCTTTGATTAACGTTGTGTTGTGTCTTAATTTTGGTGAAAAGGGCAACATCTTGTTTTTGTTGTAGTTTTTCTATCATTATAAGGTTATCAATTGTATGACACGTTTGTTATATACATTTATAATTGTAAATGTTAATGCAATTGGTTCAAATGTGGATAATGGTTGTTTGTTGATCATAAATGAATTAAACTATTGATTATTTTAACCCTTAGAATTTCAAGGGAGTTTTGACTTTTGGCATAAAAGTCCATAGGGGTCAATGTTGAGGAAAGGCCATAATAGGGGGTATTGTAGATTAGGTTCCAACTATTACATTATTTAAAGCAAAAATTCCACTCTTTATCATATAAGAAAAGAGGTTCAAGTATAGAAACTCATGATTTATAACCTTTTGTTTTTGTTTTTTAGTTGGATAGTGAAAATTAGGATGGAAAAGTATCATTATGGCTCTCCTTCTATGGGTATTGGCAAGGGTAAAGGTCTCTAAATAATTGAACTATTACCCTGAACCAAAAAAAAAAAAAAAAACAAATATTTATTGGATAACAAGCCACAACATAAGTCTTATAATAGGTAATAGATTCTTCATTGGTATAGTCTCACCATATAAATATTGAATTCATAAACACCCTCTGAAATAACATATCAATGGGTGTTTAATGGCTACACTGTCACAAAATAAAGCAAGCATATCCTATGGCCGATACATCATAATTCCTAATTATTTCAAATATACTATCCTTAATTGTTTCAAAAGTACAATCCCTAATTGTTGCAAAAGTATTAACTAATTGTTAACTTAACAACACATTTTAGTTAAGGTTTCTAGATAATTGTTACCCAATGCTTTTATTGTGCATATTAGTGTGCAACATAGTATCTGATCTACTTAAAGGGGCTATTTTATGTCCACGAATTTGTACAGCAGCTGCTAGAACTTAGTTGGTACTAAACACTAATGTTTTGGATGATATAAAGACATCTAAAATTGTAATACTAAGTTGTTAATCAAGGGTTTAGTGCAAGTAATTAATTTTTGAAGTTCCCGACTTCTCCCTAGGATCTACTAGTTCATGATACTGAGAGGGGGGGTGAATCAGTATCACCACAATTCGCAATTCGTAGGTAAGTGAACAACTTCAACCTCTTCTTAAAAGTAAACTCTTTCTCAGACTCGACTAAGGTAGATCTATTGCTACCTACTAATCACAATAGTCCACAAAGTCACCTTTCAGACACCTTGCCTAGCAGACAATACGGATGTTCTTGTTTAGGTCTTCGTTAGGTTATGGGTTGGTTGATACTTTAGCTGCATTCACAAATCAATTCAAAACACAAAATGTAAACCAAATTAAGGACACACGAGATTTACATGGTTCCGTCAACGTGACGTACATCCACGGTGGTAGGGACTCTCCCTTACCAAGACTATCCACTATACTTGAGAATTCAGGTTACAATGGATGTCTTTAATTCTCTGCTCCTTTCATTGTTGCAATTACTAAGTAAGTACAATACAAAGAGTGTCACTTATTGTGTCTACCCTTCTTCTAGCTTATCTTGCCTCTGTTGAATTGAAAGGCTGCTCCACTGCCGCTTAGAAGTTCATCGCAACGCTCTCTAACCTCTCTTGAAGAAGTCTGAAAATACGTTGAGTTCAATGCTTCGCTGAATTCCTTCTCTACGTTGTCTCACACAATTCCTGCTTTCACCGTTTTATGGTCTCACCCGTCTCCTTGTCTCACGATCTCACTGTTCCACGGCTCGTCTGTCCGTTTCTCTCTCTCTTGCTGTCCAGCCGGATTTCTCTCTCTTACCGCCGGATTTCTCTCTCTTCTTGCCGGATTTGTCTCACCGTCTGCCGGATTTGTCACCGTCGACCGGATCCCAGTTCTGCCGGATCTCTCACCATCGACCAGATCTCCTTCTGCCGGATCTCTCACCGTCCCAGCCGGCTCTCTCTCACGCCGTCGCCGGATCTCCTCTGTCCCAGCCGGATCTGTCACCGTCCCAGCCGGATCTCCTTCTGCTGTTGCCGGATCTCCTCTGTTCCAGTTGTCTCCTCTTTCTCTCTCGACGGTTGTTCTTTGTTGCCATCGGTATCTCTCTCTTCTATGGCCATCTGGTTTCTTCTTCCGCTGGTCTGATTTTCTTCGTCCTGCCATCCAGCCCCGTCTAGCCATAACCGGTTTTCTCTCCCGTCGGGTTTCTCTTCTTCTTCTGTCAAGATTACTGTTCATGACGGCTACTGTTCACGAGGTTACTATTCACGATGCTACTGTTCACTCGATTCGTCCGTCGGCTGCACTGTTTACTCTCTTCGTCCTTGCCGGTGGTGTTCTTCCATGTAGGGTTTTGTATTCTCTTTAGTTGGTCAGTTGTCTAAGTTTTACTGAATGCTTAATATTGCCGACGCACTCTCTATTCTTTGTCTTCCAAGACCATTATATATTCTACTCCACAAAACCCTAATAGGGTTTACGCGGTGATTTTACATTCTTACCCTTCTGTGTGGTTTTACCTTTTTGCCCTTCCATATAGGTTTACTTTCTTGCACACATAAACCTAGTTGACAACAATTACAACCCATACAAGGCTGTGGGAACAACAATCTCCCCCTTTGTAATTGTTGGCAACACTTATAATAAAAGCCACTATGCAGCAGTTTCAACTCCCCCTAAATATGCACTCCCCTTTCTTAACAGCTCCCCCTGCACTGTTGCTTCTCTCCCCCTTTGCCAACCAATTACAAATTTGAAAATCTCGCAAAGTGAAGATGGAGGATTTACCTGAACTTCAGGCTGAAGGAGGCATTTGCACAGATAGACTCCATCTATGCTTTTCAAATAGCTCTGTGGACAGAGGTTTAGTTAGAATATCTGAAATTTGATCTCTAGTGCCAACATACTCCAACTGAATTGTACCCTGTTCCACTTGATCTTTGATAAAGTGATACCGGATGTCAATATGCTTGCTTCTCGAATGTTGAACCGGATTCTTGCTGAGATCAATAACACTTTGATTATCACAAAGTATACTCACTGGTAATTTCATTTCAACACCTAAGTCTGCCAATTGTCTTAGCATCCATATCACCTGTGTACATGCTGCACAGGCAGCCATATACTCAGCCTCAGCTGTGCTCAAAGCAACACTGTTTTGCTTTCTATTTAACCATGCAACACACTTTGAACCCAAGTAGAAGCTACAGCCGCTAGTTGATTTTCTATCATCTATACTTCCTGCCCAATCTGCATCAGTGTATGCTTGTAGTTTAACAGAATCCATGGTTGGATACCACAAACCCATTTCTAGTGTTCCTTTGAGGTACCTTAGGATTCTTTTCACTGCCAACACATGAGACTCTTTAAGATCAGCTTGGAATCTGCTGGCAGTACACACAGCTTGCATAAGATCAGGCCTTGATGCCGTAAGGTACAGAAGGCTCCCTATCATCTTCCTGTACTCTGTAGCGCTTGTACTCCTTCCCTCCTGATCTTTTGTTAACTTACAGCCCACTGTCATAGGGGTACTGACAGATCTGCTATCTTCCATGCCAAACCTTTTCAGCATCTCTTTGGCATATTTTGTCTGAGAAATAAAGATACCTTCTTCACACTGCTTTATCTGTAATCCAAGAAAATACATCATTTCTCCAATCAATGACATCTCAAATTCCTCACTCATCTTCTGTGCAAAATCTTGGCATAGTTCAGAGTGATCCCCTCCAAAGATGATGTCATCTACATATACTATGGTTATCAGCTGGCCTTTCTTTGAATTGAACACATATAGGTTATTATCAACCGTTCTTCTTCTGAAGTTCAACCTTCTTAAGTACGCATCCAGCCTGTTGTACCATGCTCTTAGAGCTTACTTAAGACCATACAAGGCTTTCTTCAGCTTACACACTTGTGTCTCATCCTCACTGATTTGTACTCCATCGGGTTATTCAATATACACTTCTTCTTTCAAGAGCCCATTCAGAAAGGCAGATTTCACATCCATCTGATAGACTTTATACCTCTTGTGTGCTGCTAAAGCTAAGAACATTCTGATAGTTTCTAACCTTACTACTGGTGCAAAAGTTTCATCAACATCTACCTCTTCTATCTGAGTGTAGCCTTTGCAAACCAGCCTGGCCTTGTTCCTCACCACCTTGCCATCTTCATTGTGTTTATTCCTAAACAGCCACTTTGTTCCCATGACATTCTTATTAGTGGGTCTTGGAACCAGCTCCCATGTATCATTCTTCTCAATTTGATCCAGCTCCTCATTAATAGCTTTGACCCAGGCTTGGTCTTGAATAGCCTCTTCAATAGATTTAGGTTCAACTTGTGAGAGTAGAGCGGTAGCTCCCACCATTCTTCTTCTTGTTGTAACTCCTGCTGATGGGTCACCTATGATCTGATCTTCTTGATGAGCACTGGTCTATGTTTTTTTTGTCCTTCTTCCTTACACCGTCTTAGTTGTAAGAGGATCTCTTTCTTCATCTTCAGACTCACTCTTCTCCAAGTCTAAACTTACTTCTTATTCCTTTTCTTCAGGTTGGTCTGATTCTTCATCTACATTGAAGTCATCTTCTTCATTGTCCTCAGCTTCTCCATTCTGCATTGTTTTTCAGTTCTCATCTATTCTCACATCACTAATAGTGATTACTTTTCCCAGCTTATGTAGGAAAACTCTGTAACCTTTTGTCTTTGCTGAGTATCCCACAAAGATGCCTTCATTAGACCTAGCGTTGAATTTTCCCAAGTTTTGCTCTTTGTTCTTCACAAAACATGGGCTGCCAAAGACTCTGAGATACTTGGCTGTTGTCTTCTTCCCACTCCATAGCTCATATGGAGTCTTATCAGTATTGGGCCTTAGTAGAACTCTGTTCAGTAGGTGCACGGCTGTAAATGTTGCTTCTGTCCAAAATCTTGTGTGAAGCTTGGATTCCAGTAGTAGAGTTCTTGCCATTTCAACCACAACTCTATTCTTCCTCTCTACCACCCCGTTCTGTTGAGGTGTTCTTGCTGCTGCCATTTGATGGTGAATTCCATGCTTCTCAAGGTAATCTTCAAAAGCTCCATTTGTGAATTCAGTGCCTTGATCTGACCTCAATACTTTGATCTTCTTTCCACTCTCATTTTCAGCCAATCTTCTGTATCTCTTAAAGTATTTCAAAACTTCTGACTTGTGTTTGAGGTGCATGATGCAGGTCCTTCTGGAATAATCATCGACAAACAAGACGAAGTACCTCTCACCATTCAACCCTTTTGTTCTCATCGGCCCACACAAATCAGTATGCACAATGTCAAGTACTACTTCAGAACTGAACTCTTTGGTCTTATACTGCTTTCTGACATGTTTTCCTTTAGAGCATGCTGAGCAAACATACTCTCTCTCTCTCCTGAGGTCGGGAATATCTCTGATTGCATGAGTAGTGGTCAGCTTCCTCATGTTCTTCTGTGATAAGTATCCCAGCCTCCTATGCTAGAGTTGATTTTCTTCTTCTTTGGTGAGTAAATAGCTGCTTGTCTCGTCTTCATCAATCACATATAAATTTCCAGTTGTTCTCTTCTCGACTGCAACAGTATTGCCTTCTTTACTCTTTACCTGGCAACCTGTTTTTGTGAATATTACCTTATGGTCTTCGTTGCATAACTGATTGACAGATGCTAAATTGTATCTGAGTCCTTCAACGTGCAGAACATCTTTCAGCTTTCCTCTTCCAATTTTTACTAACCCCCGACCATTGATGTTGAGTGAATCATCATTGCCAAACTTGACTCTGCCTTCTCTTGATTTGCTCAGCTTTGATAATTTACTCTTATCTCCTGTCATGTGCAAAGTGCATCCACTATCAAGGATCCACTGCTTATCCTTGCAGTCAGCTTTGAGTGTAATTTCAGCTATATTAGCCACCTCCCTTTTAGCTTTATAATCCTTCTTTTGAACTGGTTGGAAGATAGCTTTCTCCTTTTTCTCAGCTTTGACTGCACTGCTTGTTTTCACTGTGCCATTAAGTACCTTCTCTTGCTCAGGGAGAAGTGTCATGCATCTCTTGGCATTATGGCCATCTTGCCCGCACCTTTCACACTGTTCCAAGTCTGCCAATATAGCAAACTTGTTCTTTGAAACCATTGATTTGGGCTTCCACCAACAATCCTTGTTAGCGTGTCCTTGCCTTTTACAGTATGTGCAAGAACTCACGACAGGTGTTCTCTTCTAAATTCTGTATTGTCTCCCCCTGTATGCAGCATTGTATCTTCTCAAATTGGAGACATATACTGGCCTTCTCCACCAATAGTTACTCACCTTATAACCCCAAACTCCACAATAAAGGCAATGACCTTGAAACTGCCTCTTCTTGGGTCTGATCACAGCTTGTCTTCTTTTGTTCATCACTTGCTGTGTAGGCAAAGTAGCTGGCTTCTTTACTTGTATGACTTCCATTTCAGTCACGTTCTTCTTGTTTGCCACCCTAGGTTGTTTCTTCAGATCTTCTTTATTCTCAGCTATCTTCTTCTGAGTCACAACCTTCTCTTTTAACTTCTGTGGCATATTCTCATTTTCTTTAACCAATGCAGCCTCAGATTGCTACACTTTCTCTACATTCTTCTCTCCTTTTCTAGAACTTGTTTCTCCTATCATTTTAAGCTTCTGTAAGTTCTCTTTGCTACTTTTGAGTTGTTGTTGAAGTCTCAGCAACTCTTTCTCCATTTCTTCAATTTTTGAAGCCCTTAAGCCAAGCTCTACTGTAAGGTCTTCACATATTTTGATCTGTTCCTCAAATCTTCTCTTCAAATCAATATGCTCAGCCCTTATTTCACCGTTTTGACTTTCAGCTTCCTCAGACTTTGCTTCAACTTGTTTTATATGGGCCTCTAACCTTCTTATGGTTCTACCCCTTCTAATTATCTCCTTTGAAGCTGCTTCCAGCTCAGCTTCAAGATCTGGCTCTTCTTCATCAATTTCCTCTTCCTCTTCAGAGGTTGAGCTACCACTTTGTGCTGATGCCATAAAAACATACTCATCTGATGAGTCTTCATCTTCCTCCTCATCAGCTTCTTTTGTCTGACTCACATAACTCTTGAATAAGCCTCTCATCTTCCTCTGTGGGTTAGCAATCTTCTTATTGGACTTCTTTGATTTGAATGATGATCTTCTCCATCTTGAATTCTGCTCATTGTCACCATCCTCATCTTCATCATCAAGTTTCACTTTGCACTGAGAAGCAAAGTGTCCAGTCTGCCTAAATCGATAACATCTCAAGGACAACCATCCTTTTCCCTTCTGAGACCCCTTTTTGAGTTTCCTTATGAAGTAAGCCAATACTTCACCTTCACTTTCTCCATCATCATCATCATTATCCTCACTGGATGATTCTTTGTTTTCTTTTATCTTCAAGTGTTTCATAGCTTTGAAAGCTGCCTCCTTTGATACCCTTGATGTTGAGGAGCTTTCAGTCGACTGTATTCTAATCTCATATGCAATGAGATTGCACTGAAGATCATGCAGAGACATAGAGTTGAGATCTTTACTCTCCTCTATGGCTGCCACCTTTGAAGCAATCCTCTCAGGCAAAATTCTCAGAATTTTCTTCACAATCGATGAGTCCTTCTTGTTCTTCCCATGACTTCTCAGGTCGTTTACAGCGTCAATAACCCTGGTGAAGAACTCTTGAACTATCTCATTCTTCTGCATTCTGAGAGATTCATATCTCTCCTTGAACACTTGAAGCTTAGCCTCCTTCATTCTGCCATCACCTTCATAGACTTTCTGCAATCTGTCCCATATCTCCTTGGTAGATTTGCAGTCCATAACTTTAGCATACTCCGCATCTGTTAATGCTGAAATGATGACATTTGAGGCCTTCCCATTTATCTCAAACTGCTTTAACTCCTCTGGGGTTGGGTCTTTACCTTCTTCCGGAGCCACAAAACCCTCCTGTACGCATTTCACCACGTTCATGCCCATGGTTGCAAATACCACTTGCATTCTTGCTCTCCACATATGATAGTTATTTCCGTTGAAGATTGGAACCTTCTTATTGTAAGTGGTGCTAGTGCTGGTACTGGCTTCCATTTCTCAGTATGCTGAACAAGTCAAACTTCTAGATCCCTTCAAAGTAGTACACCAAGCTGTTAAGCTTCAAACTGGTGAACTGTGCTCTGATACCAATTGAAGTTCCCGACTTCTCCCTAAGATCTACTAGTTCATGATACTAAGAGGGGGGTGAATCAGTATCACCATAATTCGCAATTCGCAGGTAAGTGAACAACTTCAATCTCTTCTTAAAAGCAAACTCTTTCTCAGACTCGACTAAGGTAGATCTATTGCTACCTACTAATCACAATAGTCCCCAAAGTCACCTTTCAGACACCTTACCTAGCAGACAATATGGATGTTCTTGTTTAGGTCTTCATTAGGTTATGGGTTGGCTGATACTTTAGCTGCATTCACAAGTCAATTCAAAACACAGAATGTAAAGCAAATTAAGGACACACGAAATTTACGTGGTTCCGTCAACGTGACGTACATCTACGGTGGTAGGGACTCTCCCTTACCGAGACTATCCACTATACTTGAGAATTCAGGTTACAATGGATGTCTTTAATTCTCTGCTCCTTTCACTGTTACAATTACTAAGCAAGTACAATACAAAGAGTGTCACTTACTGTGTCTACCCTTCTTCTAGCTTGTCTTGCCTCTGTTGAATTGAAAGGCTGCTCCACTGCCGCTTAGAAGTTCATCGCAACACTCTCTAACCTCTCTTGAAGAAGTCTGAAAATACATTGAGTTCAATGCTTCGCTGAATTCCTTCTCTACATTGTCTCACACAATTCCTGCTTTCACCGTTTTACGGTCTCACCCGTCTCCTTGTCTCACGATCTCATTGTTCCACGACTCGTCTGTCCGTTTCTCTCTCTCTTGCTGTCCAGCCAGATTTCTCTCTCTTCTCGCCGGATTTCTCTCTCTTACCGCCGAATTTCTCTCTCTTCCTGCCGGATTTGTCTCACTATCTGCCGGATTTGTCACCATCGACCGGATCCCAGTTCTGCCGGATCTCTCACCATCGACCGGATCTCCTTCTACTGGATCTCTCACTGTCCCAGCCGGCTCTCTCTCACACCGTCGCCGGATCTCCTCTGTCCCAGCCGGATCTGTCACCGTCCCAGCCGGATCTCCGTCTGCTGTCACCGGATCTCCTCTGTCCCAGCCGGATCTGTCACTGTCCCAGCCGGATCTCCTTCTGCTGTTGCCGGATCTCCTCTGTTCCGGTTGTCTCCTCTTTCTCTCTTGACGGTTGTTCTTTGTTGCCGTTGGTATCTCTCTCTTCTATGGCTGTCTGGTTTCTTCTTCCACTGGTCTGATTTTCTTCGTCCTGCCATCCAGCCCTGTCTAGCCGTAACTGGTTTTCTCTTCCGTCGGGTTTCTCTTCTTCTTCTGTCAAGATTACTGTTCACGATGGCTACTGTTCAAGAGGTTACTGTTCATGATGCTACTGTTCACTCGATTCGTCTGTCGGCTGCACTGTTTACTCTCTTCGTCCTTGCTGGTGGTGTTCTTCCATGTAGGGTTTTGTATTCTCTTTAGTTGGTTGGTTGTCTAAATTTTGCTAAATGCTCAATATTGCCGACGCACTTTCTGTTCTTTGTCTTTCAAGACCATTATATACTCTACTCCATGAAACCCTAATAGGGTTTACACAGCGATTTTACGTTCTTACCCTTCCGTGTGGTTTTACCTTTTTGCTCTTCCATATAGGTTTACTTTCTTGCACACGTAAACCTAGTTGACAACAATTACAACCCATACAAGGCTGTGGGAACAACAATTTTCAATCAAGCTGAAAGAGACCTGTTATTGGCATATGTACTCTTAATGTGTTGTTCAAGTACAGTAGCATTACAAAAATGTTGTTCATGCCCTTTTGTAATGTTAGTATCTTTAGTACACTATTGTTCATGACAAGTAGTTTGACTTAACTAATGACCCTGTTATTCATCAATTATATTATAAATAGAAGATTGTGTCACAATTCCATCAACAAGACTATTTGCAACCTCAACTTCATTTTGTACATGCCCAACCCTTTTCCCCACATTCCTAGTTCCACCATCAGGCTCTTCTAGCTCAACACCAGTTACATGTAGAATATCCTTGACAATGGCAAATACAAGTTCATCAACCTCATGTAGAACATTGATATGTACAATATGCCCTTATCTCAACCATCCAATTCAACATATCAAACATTGCTTGTCACTTGGCTTCCTTAGATACTTCATAAACTCATATGATTAGTTAAGGAACTTATGCATATAGTCAACTAGCATATAATTAACGATGTTATTGTATCCATGACCTTTTATTATTACATCTAAGCTAAGCATCAATAACATATCTATAATGTTGGCTTTAATGACCTTGACATCTTCACATTCATATGTAATCTTAGGTTGCAACATATGGTCCCATCAAGATGAAACTTTATAGTAATTAATATCTCCCATGAGTAATTATATTAAGTGTTAATAAACTTTGTATGATTTCCAAATAACAAAAAGTTGCATATATGGATAACAAGTTGCATTTAATTAATAAACAATTAGGAAGTGACAAAGCTATAGCCTAGTTTATTATAAATAGAAATTATTTATTCTACAAGCCTATTCCACAATAAAAATTAATTAGGTGATTTCCTTCAACCATAAATGATTTTTTTTTTCCTTTTTTACACAATCATAGATAAAGTGATTGTGTAAAGAAATAAATCTAGAATTGCAAAGAATAGGAAAGCTACAAACTAAGAAAATTGAGAAAGGGAATAAAATTAAAAGGTAAAAACTTAGAAAAAGAAAATTATAATAACAATTAATATGGCTTTGGGCCATAACAAATTAACTAATAGTTGGCAGTTTTAAACAAGAATTCTAACCCAATTAACCTTAATCCCCTTAACACATTACTTAAAATAAAAATTAATAATCTCATTAACCCTAATCCCATCAACCCATAAATTGGATTTTATAGTCCTTAAATTCTAAAACTCAAATAAAAAGGCTTAAGAAAAGTATGGGTTACCATTGTCTTTGAAATAGGTCTTAAGAAAGTAATTAACACCTATTGCTTTTTGCTCCCTTTTGACTCTTATAGACCATATGGTCGTTAAAACAATTGTCTCTCACTTTCTTTTTTCTTTCAATCACTCACTATCTCACTAAAGAATTATCTCTCACAAATGCTTGTTGCTTTTATTTCCATGAATGACTCTTTATTCTTATTTTCACAAAATATTTTCCTTTAAAAGAAATTGACTAGGGTCTTGTATTTTATTTATTTATATTATAATTACAATTTTATATTTACTTAATTAGGTTTATCTTTTATGTTTAATTAAATTTCCCTTTCAAAATTACATGTATTAATTTTTTAAAACTTTTTTCATCAATTAATTATATATAATAGGTTAATGGGTTTTACCATTTGGATTTCAAGTAGGTTTGGGTTTGGGCTTGGCCAAATTGAGATGCGGTGCTTTGTTATTGTTGTCTTTTATACACCTCAGCTTGCCTTTCTTATTAATGTACCATATTAGCAACATAAACTTTTTCTATTAATCTAGTTTAATGGCAAGCTAGAATTGTTATAAAAAAATTCTTAGTTCATTGAATAGTTACTTTTGAAAGGTCATATTAGATTTAACATATCATGTAAAATTACAAATAAAATTATCTATTAACCCTTTTTCATTTCATACAAAAAAAACATCAAGATAATTTAACCCTAAAACACCTAAAGAAAATCTTAGCCCTAACTCATTTTTCTCTATAGATTATGGGTGACAAGGGCATTTTTATGTTGAATTCAAGAGCTAATGGTCTGATTTGAAGCCTTAGAGGTAAGATCTAATCATGGACAAGGCTTGAAAAGCAATGGACTCCTATTTATTCCAAATTTTTTTTTGAAATACAATCTATTTCTTATTTTTATTTTTCTTGATTATTTTTGAAAAAATAAACAAGAGAAGGAGTGGGTTATATTTTTTTTAAAGTATTTTTTTTTTCCAAAAATAATATTATCTTTCTTCTTCTGGTCTTTAAAGGAAAAGAGAGAATAAGGTTTGAATCTATCTTCATTTTATTTTGTTTTAAAAAAATTGTAGCTTTTACTATTTTGTTACTTTTAGTTTTCTTAAAGAAATTTTTTATTTCACTCTTTCTTTTTAGTTTTAATGTTTGGACCCAAAAATTAAAAGAAAATAATTGAAAGAATAGGTTCTGGTTGGCATTAATAGGAGTTTGGAAAAACATGTCATTGTTACTAGAGAATTTTGTCAATTCCTAAATAGGCTTGACCTATACTAAGACTAGTACTGGTAATGTGGTGCTTGGAGAGAAATTTAATGCTTGATTTTAGTGGGGAGTTTGCTTAGTTCAAGTCATGTTTACATGTTTAAGAAGGCTTGGTGTATTAATTCCAACTCAAGTTCATAGGTTGTGAGTTCAAAAAAGAGGACATGGAAGGGAGTTAACTAGTTTAAATTAATAATGTTTGATTAAGTCAATCTTTCTTTCTGTGAATTTTTAACATTTTTTATTCTTTTTATGTTTTATTAAGTTACTTTTTTTTTTTTTTGAGAGTTGTACATGTACAAGGATAATTTGAAGAGGAGGGAAAGGAAGGAAAGAGGATGTGGTAGCTTATGGTAGTAGCCACTTGCTGTTGTCAATGATTGCTTTGGTGACTATTTATGGGAAAATTAGGGACAAAGTATATACAAGAGGATGTAACTACTAAGAAATTTTTGGCATCAAAATTGATGATTGTATTCTTCAATAATCTTAAAATTTTTAAAATTTGAAACCAAAAATTTTTGCTATCATACTAAAGAATTATCTCTCACAAATATTTGTTTCTTTCATTGTCATGAATGACTCTATATTATTATTTTCACAAAATATTTTCCTACATAAAGAAATTCACTAGGGCCTTGTATTTTGTTTATTTATATTATAATAAAAATTTTATATTTACTTAATCAGGTTTATCTTTTATGTTTAATTAAATTTTCTTTTCAAAATTACATGTTTAATGTTTTTTTAATTTTTTTCATCTATTTATTATATATATTAGGTTAATGGGTTATTACCATTTGGATTTTAAGTAGGTTTTGCTTTGGGCTTCACCTAATTGAGATGTTGTGCTTTCTTATTGTTGTCTTTAACACACCTTAGCTTCCCTTTCTTATCAATGTGCCATATTAGCAACAAAAACATTTTTTGCTAGTCTAGTTTAATGGCTAGCTAGAATTGTTATAAAAAAAATTCTTAGTTTAATGAATTATTACTTTTGAAAGGTTAGACTAGATTAACATATCATGCAAAATTTTAAATAAAATTATATATTAACTCCTTTTCATTTCACATAAGAAAACATCAAGACAATATAACCCTAAGAATGCCCAAAGAAAATCTCAGCCCTAACTCATTTTTCTCTATAGGTTTTGGGGGTAAAGGGCATTTTTGTGTTGAATTCAACAGCTTATGGTCTAATTTGAAGCCTTAAAGGTAAGTTCTTTTCAAGGACAAGGCTTTAAAATCAAATAAGGCCATGGACTCCTATTTATTCCTATTTTTTATTGATTTTTATTATGTTTCTTATTTTTATTTTTTCTTGATTATTTTTGAAAAAAATAAAGAAGGGAAGGAGTGGGTTTTTTTTTTTTTTCAGTGTTATTTTTTTTCAAAATAATTATTATCCTTCTTCTTTTGGTCTTTGAAGGAAAAGAGAGAATAAAAAAAAGGCCTAGGGTTTAGATCTACTTTAACAAATAGAGGACGCATTAATCTTCATTTTTCTTGATTTAAAAAATCTTGACAATACTGTTTTGTTACTTTTGGTTTTCTTAATGAAATGTTTGATTTCATTCTTTTTTGGAGTTTTAATATTTAGACCAAAAAAATGAAAGAAAAGATTTGAAATAATAGGTTCTTGTTTGCTTTAATAAAAGTTTGAAAAAACATGCCACTGTTACTAGGCATTTTTGTCGATTCATATATAGGCTTGACCTATACAAAGACTGGTATTGGTATTGTGGTGCTTGGTGAGAAATTTCATTTTTGATTTTTATGGGGAGTTTGTTTAGTATGAGTCATGTTTACATGTTTGAGAAGGCTTGTAGTATTCACTCTAACTTAAGTTCATAGGTTATGTGTTTAGATAAGTGAGCGTGAAAGGGAATTAAGTAGTTTAAATTAATAGGATTTAATTAAGTCAATCTTTTATTTATTTCTCATTTGTGAATTTTTTGACCATTTTACTCTTTTTATGTTTTATTAATTTCTGTTTTTTTTTTTTTTAATGTTTTACATGTACTTGAATGATTTGAAAAAGGAGGGAAAGGAAGGAAAGAGGATGTGGTAGCTAATGGTAGTAGACACTTGCTATTGTCAATGATTGCTTTGGTGACTTATTTATGGGAAAATTAGGGACAAAGTATATACAAGAGGATGTAACTATCAAGAAATTTTTGGTATCAAAATTGATGATTGTATTCTTCAATAGTCTTAAAATTTTTAAATTTTGAAACCAAAAATTTTTGCTATCTTACTAAAGAATTATCTCTCACAAATATTTGTTTCTTTCATTATCATGAATGACTCTATATTCTTATTTTCACAAAATATTTTCCTACATAAAGAAATTCACTAGGGTCTTGTATTTTGTTTATTTATATTATAATTACAATTTCATATTTACTTAATTAGGTTTATCTTTTATGTTTAATTAAATTTCCTTTTCAAAATTACATGTTTAATGTATTTTTAAAATTTTTTTTCATCTATTTATTATATATATTAGGTTAATGGGTTATTACCATTTGGATTTCAAGTAGGTTTTACATTGGGCTTGGCCCAATTGAGATATCATGCTTCATTATTGTTGCCTTTAACACACCTCAGCTTCCTTTTCTTATTAGTGTGCCATATTAGCAACAAAAACATTTTTTGCTAGTCTAGTTTAATGGCTAGCTAGAATTGTTATAAAAATAATTCTTAGTTTAACGAATTATTATTTTTAAAAGGTCAGACTAGATTAACATATCATGCAAAATTACAAATAAAATTATATATTAACTCCTTTTCATTTCACAAAGGAAAACATCAAGACAATCTAACCTTAAGAATGCCTAAAGCAAATCTCAGCCCTAACTCATTTTTCTTTATAGGTTTTGGGGGGTCAAGGGCATTTTTGTGTTGAATTCAAGAGCTTATGGTCTAATTTGAAGCCTTAAAGGTAAGTTCTCATTGTGGACAAGGCTTTAAAAGCAAATAAGGGCATGGACTCATATTTATTTCTATTTTTTATTAATTTTTATTGCATTTCTTATTTTTATTTTTCTTGATTATTTTTGAAAAAAATAAAGAGGGCAAGGAATGGGTTATATTTTCTTTTAAGTGTTTTTTTTTTTTTCAAAAGAATTATTATCTTTCTTCTTTTGGTCTTTGAAGGAACAAAGGGAATGAAAGAAAGGCCTAGGGTTTGGATCTACTTTAACAAATAAAGGACGCATTAATCTTCATTTTTCTTGATTTAAAAATCTTCACATTTACTGTTTTGTTGCTTTTGGTTTTCTCAAAGAAATGTTTGATTTCACTCTTTTTTGGAGTTTTAATGTTTTGACCAAAAATATGAAAGAAAAGATTTGAAATAGTAGGTTTTTGTTGGCTTTAATAAAAGTTTGAAAAAACATGCCACTGTTACTAGGTCTTTTTGTCGATTCATATATAGGCTTGACGTATACAAAGACTGGTATTGGTGTTATGGTGCTTGGTGAGAAATTTCATTTTTGATTTTTGTGGGGAGTTTGTTTAGTTTGAGTCATGTTTGCATGTTTGAGAAGGCTTGTAGTATTAACTCTAACTTAAGTTCATAAGTTATGCATTTAGATAAGTGAGTGTGGAAGGGAGCTAACTAGTTTAAATTGATGCGGCTTGATTAAGTCAATCTTTTATTTATTTTTCTTTTGTAAATTTTTTGACCCTTTTACTCTTTTTATGTTTTACTAATTTCCTTTTTTTTTTTTTTTTGAATGTTTTACATGTACTTGAATGATTTAAAAGAGGAGGGAAAGGAAGGAAAGAGGATGTGGTAGCTAATGGTAGTAGAAGCTTCCTATTATCAATGATTGCTTTGGTGACTTACTTATGGGAAAATTAGGGACAAAGTATATACAAGAGGAAGTAACTAGTAAGAAATTTTTGGTATCAAAATTGATGATTGCATTCTTCAATAGTCTTAAAATTTTTAAATTTTGAAACCAAAAATTTTTGCTACCTTACTAAAGAATTATCTCTCATAAATATTTGTTTCTTTCATTGTCATGAATGACTATATATTCTTATTTTCACAAAATATTTTCCTACATAAAGAAATTCACTAAGGTCTTGTACTTTGTTTATTTATATTATAATTACAATTTCATATTTACTTAATTAGGTTTATCTTTTATGTTTAATTAAATTTCCTTTTCATAATTACATGTTTAATGTTTTTTTAATTTTTTTTTTCATCTATTTATTATATATATTAGGTTAATGGGTTATTACCATTTGGATTTCAAGTAGGTTTTGCTTTGGGCTTGTCCCAATTGAGATGTCATGCTTTGTTATTGTTGTCTTTAACACACCTCAGCTTCCCTTTCTTATCAATGTGCCATATTAGCAACAAAAACATTTTTTGCTAGTCTAGTTTAATGGCTAGCTAGAATTGTTATAAAAACAATTCTTAGTTTAGTGAATTATTACATTTGAAAGGTTAGACTAGATTCACATATCATGCAAAATTACAAATAAAATTATATATTAACTCTTTTTCATTTCACAGAAGAAAACATCAAGACAATCTAACCCTAAGAATGCCCAAAGAAAATCTCAGCCTTAACTCATTTTTCTCTATAGGTTTTGGGGGTTCAAGGGCATTTTTGTGTTGAATTCAAGAGCTTATGGTCTAATTTGAAGCCTTAAAGGTAAGTTCTCATCGTGGACAAGGCTTTAAAATCAAATAAGGGCATGGACTCCTATTTATTTCTACTTTTTATTAATTTTTATTATGTTTCTTATTTTTATTTTTCTTGATTATTTTTGAAAAATATAAAGAAGGTAAGGAGTGGGTTATATTTTCTTTTAAGTGTTTATTTTTCCAAATAATTATTATCTTTCTTTTGTTGGTGTTTGAAGCAAAAGAGAGAATAAAAAAAAGGCATAGTGTTTGGATCTACTTTAACAAATCGAGGACGCATTAAACTTCATTTTTCTTGATTTAAAAAATCTTGACATTTACTGTTTTGTTACTTTTGGTTTTCTCAAAGAAATGTTTGATTTCACTCTTTTTTTGGAGTTTTAATATTTAGGCCAAAAAAATGAAAAAAAAGATTTGAAACAATAGGTTCTTGTTGGCTTGAATAAAAGTTTGAAAAAACTTGTCATTGTTACTAGGGATTTTTGTCGATTCATATATAGGCTTGACCTATACAAAGACTAGTATTGGTATTGTGGTGCTTGGTGAGAAATTTCATTTTTGACTTTTGTGGGGAGTTTGTTTAGTATGAGTCATATTTGCATGTTTGAGAAGGCTTGTAGTATTAACTCTAACTTAAGTTCATGGGTTATGTGTTTAGATAAGTGAGCGTTGAAGGGAGTTAACTAGTTTAAATTAATGGGGTTTGATTAAGTCAATCTTTTATTTATTTTTCTTTTGTGCATTTTTTGACCTTTTTACTCTTTTTATGTTTTATTAATTTCCTTTTTTTTTGAATGTTTTACATGTACTTGAATGATTTTAAAGAGGAGGGAAAGGAAGGAAAAAGGATGTGGTAGCTAATGGTAGTAGCCGCTTCCTATTGTCAATGATTGCTTTGGTGACTTATTTATGGGAAAATTAGGGACAAAGTATATACAAGAGAATGTAACTAGTAAGAAATTTTTGGTATCAAAATTGATGATTGTATTCTTCAATAGTCTTAAAATTTTTAAATTTTGAAACCAAAAATTTTTGCTATCTTACTGAAGAATTATCTCTCACAAATATTTGTTTCTTTCATTGTCATGAATGACTCAATATTCTTATTTTCACAAAATATTTTTCTACATAAAGAAATTCACTAGGGTCTTGTATTTTGTTTATTTATATTATAATTACAATTTCATATTTACTTAATTAGTTTTATCTTTTATGTTTAATTAAATTTCCTTTTCAAAATTACATGTTTAATATTTTTTTAATTTTTTTTCATCTATTTATTATATATATGAGGTTCATGGGTTATTACCATTTGGATTTCAAGTAGGTTTTGCTTTGGGCTTGGCCCTATTGAGATGTCATGCGTTGTTATTGTTGTCTTTAACACACCTCAGCTTCCCTTTCTTATCAATGTGCCATATTAGCAACAAAAACATTTTTTGCTAGTCTAGTTTAATGGCTAGCTAGAATTGTTATAAAAAAAATTCCTAGTTTATTGAATTATTATTTTTGAAAGGTCAGACTAGATTAACATATCATGCAAAATTACAAATAAAATTATATATTAACTCTTTTTCATTTCACACAAGAAAACATCAAGACAATATAACCCTAAGAATGCCCAAAGAAAATGTCAACCCCAACTCATTTTTCTTTATAGGTTTTGGGGGGTCAAGGACATTTTTGTGTTGAATTCAAGAGGTGGACTCCTATTTATTTCTATTTTTTATTGATTTTTATTGTGTTTCTTATTTTTATTTTTCTTAATTATTTTTGAAAAAAATAAAGAAGAGAAGGAGTGGGTTATATTTTCTTTTGAGTGTTTTTTTTTTCAAAATAATTATTATCTTTCTTCTGTTGGTCTTTGAAGAATAAGAGAGAATAGAAAAAAGGCCTAAGGTTTGGATCTACTCTAACAAATAGAAGACACATTAATCTTCATTTTTCTTGATTTAAAAAATCTTGACATTTACTATTTTGTTACTTTTGGTTTTCTCAAAGAAATGTTTGATTTCATTCTTTTTTGGAGTTTTAATGTTTTTACCAAAAATATGAAAGAAAAGATTTGAGACAATAGGTTCTTGTTGGCTTGAATAAAAGTTTGAAAAAACATGCCACTGTTACTAGGGATTTTTGTCGATTCATATATAGGCTTGACCTATACAAAGACTAGTATTGGTATTGTGGTGTTTGGTGAGAAATTTCATTTTTGATTTTTGTGGGGAGTTTGTTTAGTATGAGTCATGTTTGCATTTTTGAGAAGGCTTGTAGTATTAACTCTAACTTAAGTTCATGGGTTATGCGTTTAGATAAGTGAGCATGGAAGGGAGTTAACTAGTTTAAATTAATGGGGTTTGATTAAGTCAATCATTTATTTATTTTTCTATCGTGAATTTTTTGACTTTTTTACTCTTTTAATGTTTTTTTAATTTCCTTTTTTTTTGTTGAATGTTTTACATGTGCTTGAATGATTTAAAAGAGGAGGGAAAGGAAGGAAAGAGGATGTGGTAGCTAATGGTAGTAGCCACTTGCTATTGTCAATGATTGCTTTGGTGACTTATTTATGGGAAATTTAGGGACAAAGTATATACAAGAGGATGTAACTACTAAGAAATTTGTGGTATCAAAATTGATGATTGTATTCTTCAATAGTCTTAAAATTTTTAAATTTTGAAACCAAAAATTTTTGCTATCTTCCTAAAGAATTATCTCTCACAAATATTTGTTTCTTTCATTGTCATGAATGACTCTATATTCTTATTTTCACAAAATATTTTCCTACATAAAGAAATTCACTAAGGTCTTGTATTTTGTTTATTTATATTATAATTACAATTTCATATTTACTTAATTAGGTTTATCTTTTATGTTTAATTAAATTTCCTTTTCAAAATTACATGTTTAATTTTTTTTAAATTTTTTTTCATCTATTTATTATATATATTAGGTTAATGGGTTATTACCATTTGGATTTCGAGTAGGTTTTACTTTGGGCTTGGCCTAATTGAGATGTTGTGCTTTGTTATTGTTGTCTTTAACACACCTCAGCTTCCCTTTCTTATCAATGTGCCATATTAGCAACAAAAACATTTATTGCTAGTCTAGTTTAATGGTTGGCTAGAATTGTTATAAAAATAATTCTTAGTTTAATGAATTACTACTTTTGAAAGGTCAGACTAGATTAACATATCATGCAAAATTACAAATAAAATTATATATTAACTCCTTTTCATTTCTCACAAGAAAACATCAAGACAATCTAACCCTAAGAATGCCCAAAGAAAATATCAACCCTAACTCATTTTTCTCTATAGTTTTTGGGGGGTCAAGGGCATTTTTGTGTTGAATTCAAGAGCTTATGGTCTAATTTGAAGCCTTAAAGGTAAGTTCTCATCATGGACAGGTCTTTAAAAGCAAAGGAGTGGGTTATATTTTCTTTTGAGTGTTTTTTTTTTTTCAAAATAGTTATTATCTTTCTTCTTTTGGTCTTTGAAGGAAAAGAGAGAATGGAAAAAAGGCCTAGGGTTTGGATCTACTCTAACAAATAGAGGACACATTAATCTTCATTTTTCTTGATTTAAAAAATCTTGAAATTTATAATTTTGTTACTTTTGGTTTTCCCAAAGAAATGTTTGATTTCACTCTTTTTTGGAGTTTTAATGTTTTGACCAAAAAAATGAAAGAAAAGATTTGAAACAATAGGTTATTGTTGGCTTTAAAAAAAGTTCGAAAAAACATGCCACTATTGCTCGGGACTTTTATCAATTCATATATAGGCTTGACCTATAGAAAGACTAGTATTGGTATTGTGGTGCTTGGTGAGAAATTTCATTTTTGATTTTTGTGGGGAGTTTGTTCAGTTTGAGTCGTGTTTGTATGTTTAAGAAGGCTTGTAGTGTTAACTTTAACTCAAGTTCATGGGTTATACATTGAGATAAGTGAGCATGGAAGGGAGTTAACTTATTTAAATTAATAGGGTTTGATTAAGTCAATATTTTATTTATTTTTCTTTTGTGAATTTTTTTGACCTTTTTACTCTTTTTATGTTTGATTAATTTCCTTTTCTTTATTTTTTTTGAATGTTGCAGATGTACTAGGATGATTTGAAGAGGAGGGAAAGGAAGGAAAGAGGAGGTGGTAGCTAATAGTAGTAGCCACTTGTTGTGATCAATGATAGCTTTAGTGACTTAGTCTATGGGAAAATTTGGAGACAAAGTATATACTAAAGGATGTAACTAGTCAAAAATTTTTGGTATTAAAATTTAACAATTTTAAGACAACTAATGGTAGAAAGAGGTTGCAATCTTTAGGGAGACATTGCCAGCTACTAAGTCGTTGTTCCATGTTGTTCCCACAGTCTTGTATGGGTTATAATTGTTGTCAACTAGGTTTAAGTGTGCAAGAAAGTAAAGACACATGGAAGGGTAAGAAGGTAAAAGCCACATGGAGGGGCAAGAACGTAAAAGCCACATGGAAGTCCAAGATAGTAAATTCGCCACAAGTAAGCCCTAGGGTTTCATGGAGGAGTATATAAAGGCCATCGGAAGACAACAAAAAAAGACATATCGGCTATTGAGAAAAACAGACAAAAAACCTACGCACACCACTGGTAAGAGAGAGAAACCTGTGAGAAAGGCACGCCAGCGGCACACCAGCAGTCGACAGCTGAGCAGATCAGCACACCAGCAACGGCTTGATCTGGCTAGACGGTCAGAGATCCGGCTGGACAACGGTGAGATAGATCTGGCAGACGGTGAGACAGATCCAGTCAACAGTGACAGATCCGGCAGACGGTGAGACAGATCCAGTCGACGGTGAGAGATCCGGCAGACTGTGACAGATCTGGTAGAAAGAGATCCGGTCGACGGTGAGACAAATCCGGTCGACGGTGATAGATCCACCAGACAGTGATAGATCCGGTAGAAAGAGATCCGGTTGACGGTGAGAGATCTGGTAGATGGTGACAGATCCAGCAGACGGTGAGATAGATCCGGTCGACGGTGACAGATCCAGCAGACGGTGATAGATCCGGTAGAAAGAGATCTGGTTGACGGTGATAGATCCGGTAGAAAGAGATCTGGTTGACGGTGAGAGATCCGGTAGACGGTGACAGATCCAGCAGACGGTAAGAGATCCGGCAGAAAGAGATCCGGTTGACGGTGAGAGATCTAGCAGAACAGGGGCTAGACTATTAAAAACAGAAACGTGAGGCGGACCGTGAGACAAGGAGACGGGTGAGACCATGAGACGGTGAAAGTAAGAGCTGTGTGAGACAACCTAGAGAAGGAATTTGGCGAAGCATCGAAAAGAACTTAACGTATTTCCAAATTTCTTTAAGAGAGGTTAAAGAGCGTTGCAGTGAACTTCTAAGCGGCAGTGGAGCAGCCTTTCAATTCAACAGAGGCAAGATAAGCTAGAAAAAGGGTAGACATAGTAAGTGACACTCTTTGTATTGTACTTGTTTAGTATTTGCAATAGTGAAAGGAGTAGATAATTAAGACATCCATTGTAACTGGAATTCTCAAGTATAGTGGATGGTCTTAGTAAGGAAGAGTCCCTACCACCGTGGATGTACGTCACATTGACGAAACCATGTAAATCTCGTGTGTCCTTAATTTGCTTTACATTCTGTGTTTTGAATTGAGTTGTGAATGTAGCTAAAGTATCAGCCAATCCATAACCTAACGAAGGCCTAAACAAGAACATCCGGATTGTCTATTAGGCAAGGTGTCTGAAAGGTGACTTTGGGGACTATTGTGATTAATAGGTAATAATAGATCTACCTTAGTCGAGTCTGAGAAAGAGTTTGCTTTTAAGAAGAGGTTGAAGTTGTTCACTTACCTATGAATTGCGAATTGTGGTAATACTAATTCACCCCCCTCTCAGTATTACAAACTAGTAGATCTTAGAGAGAAGTTGGGAACTTCAATTGGCATCAGAGCACAGGTTCACCAGTTTGAAGTTTAACAGCTTGGTGTACTAGTTTGAAGGGATCTAGAAGTTTGACTTGTTTAGCATACTGAGAAATGGAAGCCGGTACCAGCACTAGCACCACTTACAGCAAGAAGGTTCCAATCTTCAATGGAATTAACTATCATATGTGGAGAGCAAGAATGCAAGTGGTATTTGCAACCATGGGCATGAATGTGGTGAAATGCGTACAGGAGGGTTTTGTGGCTCCGGAAGAAGGTAAAGACCCAACCCCAGAGGAGTTAAGGCAGTTTGAGATAAATGGGAAGGCCTCAAACGTCATCATTTCAGCATTGACAGATGCTGAGTATGCTAAAATTATGGACTGCAAATCTGGCAAGGAGATATGGGATAGATTGCAGAAAGTCTATGAAGGTGATGGCAGAATGAAGGAGGCTAAGCTTCAAGTGTTCAAGGAGAGATATGAATCTCTCAGAATGCAGAAGAATGAGACAATTCAAGAGTTCTTCACCAGGGTTATTGACATTGTAAATGACCTGAGAAGTCATGGGAAGAACAAGAAGGACTCATCGATTGTGAAGAAAATTCTGAAAATTCTACCTGAGAGGTTTGCCTTAAAGGTGACAGCCATAGAGGAGAGTAGAGATCTCAATTCTATGTCTCTGCATGATCTTCAGTGTAATCTCATTGCATATGAGGTGAGAATAAAGTCAACTGAGAGCTCCTTAACGTCAAAGGTATCAAAGGAGGCAGCTTTCAAAGCTACGAAACACTTGAAGATAAAAGAAAAGGAAGAATCATCCAGTGAGGATAATGATGATGATGAGGAAGAAAGTAAAGGTGAAGTATTGGCTTACTTCACAAGGAAATTCAAAAAGGGGTCTAAGAAGGGAAAAGGACAGTTGTCCTTGAGATGTTATCATTGTGGGCAAACTGGATACTTTGCTTCTCAATGCAAAGTGAAACTTGATGATGAAGATGAGGATGGTGATGGTGAGCAGAATTTAAGATGAAGAAGATCATCATTCAAATCAAAGAAGTCCAATAAGAAGATTGCCAACCCACAGAGGAAGACGAGAGGCTCATTCAAGAGTTATATGGGTCAGACAAAAGAAGCTAATGAGGAGGAAGATGAAGACTCATCAGATGAGTATGTCTTTATGGCATTAGCATAAGGTGGTAGCTCAACCTCTGAAGAGGAAGAGGAAGTTGATGAAGAAGAGCCAGATCTTGAAGCTGAGCTGGAAGCAGTTTCAAAGGAGATAATCAGAAGGGGCAGAACCATAAGAAGGTTGGAGGCCCATATAAAACAAGTTGAAGCAAAGTCTGAGGAAGCTAAAAGTCAAAACGGTGAAATAAGGGCTGAGCATATTGACTTGAAGAGAAGATTTGAGGAACAGATCAAAATATGTGAAGACCTTGCAGTAGAGCTTGGCTCAAGGGCTTCAAAAATTGAAGAAATGGAGAAAGAGTTGCTGAGACTTCAATAACAACTCAAAAGTAGCAAAGAGAACTTGTAGAATCTTGAAATGATAGGAGAAACAAGTTTTAGAAAAGGAGAGAAGAATGTAGAGAAAGTATAGCAATCTGAGGCTGCATTTGCTAAAGAAAATGAGAATGTGCCACAGAAGTTGAAAGAGAAGGTTGTGACTCAGAAGAAAATAGTTAAGAATAAAAAAGATCTGAAGAAGCAACCTAGGGTGGCAAACAAGAAGGAAGAAAAGAAAGTCAGCCAGCAGAGGGCTACGGCTAAACAGAAGAAGGAGAAGAAGGTGACTGAAATGAAAGTCATACAAGTAAAGAAGCCAGCTACTTTGCCTACACAGCAAGTGATGAACAGAAGAAGACAAGCAGTGATCAAACCCAAGAAGAGGCAGTTTCAAGGTCATTGCCTTTATTGTGGAGTTTGGGGTCATAAGGCGAGTAACTGCTGGTGGAGAAAGCCAGTATATGTCTCCAACTTGAGAAGATATGATGCTGTATATAGAGGGAGACAATACAGAATTCAGAAGAGAACACCTGTCGTGAGTTCTTGCACATACTATAAAAGGCAAGGACACACTGACAAGGATTATTGGTGGAAGCCCAAACCAGTAGTTTTAAAGAGCAAGTTTGCTATATTGGTAGACTTGGAACAGTGTGAATGGTGTGGGCAGGATGGCCATAATGCCAAGAGATGCATGACACTTCTCCCTGAGCAAGAGAAGGCACTCAATGGTACAGTGAAAACAAGCGGTGCAGTCAAAGCTGAGAAAAAGGAGAAAGCTATCTTCCAGCCAGTTCAAAAGAAGGAATATAAAGCTAAAAGGAAGGTGGCTAATATAGCTGAAATTGCACTCAAAGCTGACTGCAAGGATAAGTAGTGGATCCTTGATAGTGGATGCACTTCGCACATAACGGGTGATAAGAGTAAATTATCAAAGCTAAACAAATTAAGAGAAGGCAGAGTCAAGTTTGGCAATGATGATTCACTCAACATCAATGGTTAGGGGTCAGTAAAGATTGGAAGAGGAAAGCTGAAAGATGTTCTACACATTGAAGGACTTAGATATAATTTAGCATCAGTCAGTCAGCTATGTAATGAAGACCATAAGGTAATATTCATAAAAACAGGTTGCCAAGTAAAGAGTAAAGAAGGCAATATTGTTGCAACTGGGAAGAGAACAGCTGGAAATTTATATGTGATTGATGAAGACAAGACAAGCAGCTGTTTACTCACCAAAGAAGAAGAAAATCAACTTTGGCATAAGAGGCTGGGACACCTGTCATAGAAGAACATGAGAAAGCTGACCACTACTCATACAATCAGAGATATTCCCGACCTCAAGAGAGAGAGAGAGTATGTTTGCTCAGCATGCTATAAAGGAAAACATGTCAGAAAGTAGTATAAGACCAAAGAGTTCAATTCTGAAGCAGTGCTTGACATTGTGCATACTGATTTGTGTGGGCCGATGAGAACAAAAGGGTTGAAAGGTGAGAGGTACTTCGTCTTGTTTATTGATGATTATTCCAGAAGGACCTACATCATGCGCCTCAAACACAAGTCAGAAGTTCTGAATTGCTTCAAGAGATACAGAAGATTGGCTGAAAATGAGAGTGGAAGGAAGATCAAAGTATTGAGGTCAGATCAAGGCACTGAATTCACAAATTGAAGTTCTGGACTTCTCCCTAGGATCTACTAGTTTATGATACTGAGAGGGGGGTGAATCAATATCACCACAATTTGCAATTCACAGGTAAGTGAACAACTTCAACCTCTTCTTAAAAGCAACCTCTTTCTCAGATTCGACTAAAGTAGATCTATTGCTACCTACTAATTACAATAGTCCCCAAAGTCACATTTCAGACACCTTGCCTAGCAGACAATACGAATGTTCTTATTTAGGTCTTCGTTAGGTTATGGGTTGGCTGATACTTTAGCTGCATTCACAACTCAATTCAAAGCACAGAATGTAAAGCAAATTAAGGACATATGAGATTTACGTGGTTCCGTCAATGTGACATACATCCACGGTGGTAGGGACTCTCCCTTACTGAGACTATCCACTATACTTGAGAATTCAGATTACAATGGATGTCTTTAATTCTCTGCTCCTTTCATTATTGTAATTACTAAGCAAGTACAATACAAAGAGTGTCACTTACTGTGTCTACCCTTCTTTTAGCTTGTCTTGCCTCTGTTGAATTGAAAGGCTGCTCCACAGCCGCTTAGAAGTTCACCGCAACGCTCTCTAACCTCTCTTAAAGAAATCTGGAAATACGTTGAGTTCTTTATGTGTTTCGCCGAATTTCTTTTCTACGTTATTTCACACAATTTCTACTTTCACTATCTTACGGTCTCACCCGTCTCCTTGTCTCACAATCTTACTGTCTCATGGCTCGCTTGTCCATTTCTCTCTCACCGTCCAGCCGAATTTCTCTCTCCTACCGCCGGATTTCTCTCTCTTCTCGCCGAATTTCTCTCTCTTCACTGAATTTCTCTCTCTTCGTTGGATTTCTCTCTCTTCATTGGATTTCTCTTTTCCGTTCACCCACTTGGCTGGATTTCCTTCCTTTTCTGCCGATGGTCTGCTTTTCTTCGTCCTGCCGTCCAGCCCTGTCTAGCCGTCACTCTTCTTCCTACCGACGGTCTCCAATTTGGCCGTGTATGATTTTTCTCCTTCTTTTCTCTCTCTTCCCTTGTTCTGCCGTTGCCCCCCTTCACCAGCCATTTCAATCATCTCTCTTTTCTACCGATGGTGTAAGGTTGCCATGTGCCGTGTTATCTCCTTGCCAACCGTCTCGCCGTTATGTCCGTTTCTCTCCTATCTCCAACGACGGCCTTTCTCTCTCTTCCAAGCATTTTCTCTCTCTTCGTCCAATGGCTTCACTATGCGGTTACTGTTCACTCGACGGCACTGTTCACTCACTTCGTCCTTACTGGTGGTGTTCTCCCGTGTAGGGTTTGGTGTTCTCTTTGATTGGTCGGTTGTTTAGGTTTTGCTGAATGCCCAATATTGCTAACACACCCTGTTCTTTGTCTTCCAAGACCATTATATACTCTACTCCATGAAACCCCAATAGGGTTTACGCGGTGGTTTTACATTCTTGCCCTTCCGTGTGGTTTTCCCTCTTTGCCCTTCCATGTGGCTTTACTTTCTTGCACACATAAACCTAGTTGACAACAATTACAACCCATACAAGGCTGTGGGAACAACAATCTCCCCCTTTGTAATTGTTGGCAACACTTATAATAAAAGCCACTATGCAGTAGTTTCAACTCCCCCTAAATATGTACTCCCCCTTTCTTAACAGCTCCCCATACACTATTGCTTCTCTCCCCCTTTGCCAACCAATTACAAATTTGAAAAACTCACAAAGTGAAGATGGAGGATTTACCTGAACTTTAGGCTTGAGGAGGCATTTGCACAGATAGACTCAATCTGTGCTCTTCAAACAGCTCTGTGGACAGAGGTTTAGTTAAAATATCTGAAATTTGATCTCTAGTGCCAACATACTCCAACTGAATTGTACCCTATTCCACTTGATCTTTGATGAAGTGATACCGGATGTCAATATGCTTGCTTCTCGAATGTTAAACTGGATTCTTGTTGAGATCAATAGCACTTTGATTATCACAAAGTATACTCACTGGTAATTTCACTTCAACACCCAAATCTGCCAATTGTCTTAGCATCCATATCACCTGTGTACATGCTGCACAAGCAGCCATATACTCAGCCTCAGCTGTGCTCCAAGCAACACTATTTTACTTTCTACTTAACCATGCAACACACTTTGAACCCAAGTAGAAGCTGCAACCGCTAGTTGATTTTCTATCATCTATACTTCCTGCCTAGTCTGCATTAGTGTATGCTTGTAATTTAATAGAATCCATGGCTGGATACCACAAGCCCATTTCTAGTGTTCCTTTGAGGTAGGATTCTTTTCACTGCCAACACATGAGACTCTTTAGGATCAGCTTGGAATCTGCTGGCAGTGGACACAGCTTGCATAAGATTAGGCCTTGATGCCGTAAGGTACAGAGGGCTCCCTATCATCTTCCTGTACTCTGCAAGGCTTGTACTCCTTCCCTCCTGGTCTTTTGTTAACTTGTAGCCCACTGTTATAGGGGTACTAACAGATCTGCTATCCTCCATGCCAAACCTTTTCAGCATCTCTTTGACATATTTTATCTGAGAAATAAAGATACCTTCTTCACACTGCTTTATATGTAATCCAAGAAAGTACATCATTTCTCCAATCAATGACATCTCAAATTCCTCACTCATCTTCTGTGCAAAATCTTGGCATAGTTCAGAGTGATCCCCTCCAAAGATGATGTCATCTACATATACTATGGTTATCAGCTGGCCTTTCTTTAAGTTAAACACATACAAGTTATTATCAACCATTCCTCTTCTGATGTTCAACCTTCTCAAGTACGCATCCAGCCTACTGTACCATGCTCTTGGAGCTTGCTTAAGACCATACAAGGCTTTCTTCAGCTTGCACACTTGTGTCTCATCCACACTGATTTGTACTCCATCGGGTTGTTCAATATACACTTCTTCTTTCAGGAGCCCATTCAGAAAGGCAAATTTCACATCCATCTGATAGACTTTATACCTCTTGTGTGTTGCCAAAGCTAAGAACATTCTGATAGTTTCTAACCTTGCTACTGGTGCAAAAGTTTCATCAACATCTACCCTTTCTATCTGAGTGTAACCTTTGCAAACCAACCTGGCCTTATTCCTCACCACCTTGCCATCTTCATTGTGTTTATTCCTAAACACTCACTTTGTTCCTATGAAATTCTTATTAGTGGGTCTTGGAACCAGCTCCCATGTATCATTCTTCTCAATTTGATCTAGCTCCTCATTGATAGCTTTGACCCAGGCTTGGTCTTGAATAGCCTCTTCAACAGATTTAGGTTCGACTTGTGAGAGTAGAGCAGTAGCTCCCACCATTCTTCTTCTTGTTGTGACTCCTGCCGATGGGTTACGTATGATCTGATCTCCTTGATGACCACTGGTCCATGTTTTCTTTGTCCTTCTTCCTTGCACCGTCTTAGTTGCAAGAGGATCTCTTTCTTCATCTTCAGACTCACTCTTCTCCGAGTCTAAACTTACTTCTTGTTCCTTTTCTTCAAGTTGGTCTGATTCTTTATCTACATTGAAGTCATCTTCTTTATTGTCCTCAGCTTCTCCATTCAGCATTGTTTTCCAGTTCTCATATATTCTCACATCACTGGTAGTGATTGCTTTTCCCAGCTTATGCAGGAAAATTCTGTAACCTTTTGTCTTTGCAGAGTATCCCACAAAGATGCCTTCATCAGACCTAGCATTGAATTTTCCCAAGTTTTGCTCCTTGTTCTTCACAAAACATGGGCTACCAAAGACTCTGAGATACTTGGCTGTTGTCTTCTTCCCACTCCATAGCTCATATGGAGTCTTATCAATATTGGGCCTTAGTAGAACTCTGTTCAGTAGATGCACGGCTGTAAATGTTGCTTCTGTCCAAAATCTTATGTGAAGCTTGGATTCCAGCAGTAGAGTTCTTGCCATTTCAACCACAGCTCTATTCTTCCTCCCTACCGCCCCGTTCTGTTGAGATGTTCTTGTTGCTGCCATCTGATGGTGAATTCCATGCTTCTCAAGGTAATCTTCAAAAACTCCATTTGTGAATTCAGTGGCTTGATCTGACCTCAATACTTTGATCTTCTTTCCACTCTCATTTTCAGCCAATCTTCTGTATTTCTTGAAGCATTTCAAAACTTCTGACTTGTGTTTAAGGTGCATGATGCAGGTCCTTCTAGAATAATCATCGACAAACAAGACGAAGTACCTCTCACCATTGAACCCTTTTGTTCTCATCGGCCCACATAAATCAGTATGCACAATGTCAAGTACTGCTTCAGAACTGAACTCTTTGGTCTTATACTGCTTTCTGACATGTTTTCCTTTAGAGCATGCTGAGCAAACATACTCTCTCTCTCTCCTGAGGTCAGGAATATCTCTGATTGCATGAGTAATGGTCAGCTTCCTCATGTTCTTTTGTGATAAGTGTCCCAGTCTCCTATGCCAGAGTTGATTTTCTTCTTCTTTGGTGAGTAAACAGCTGGTTGTCTTGTCCTCATCAATCACATATAAATTTCCAACTGTTCTCTTCTCGGCTGCAACAGTATTGCCTTCTTTACTCTTTACCTGACAACTTGTTTTTGTGAATATTACCTTATGGTCTTCGTTGCATAGCTGACTGACAGATGCTAAATTATATCTGAGTCTTTCAACGTACAGAACATCTTTCAGCTTTCCTCTTCCAATCTTTACTGAACCCTGACCATTGATGTTGAGTGAATCATCATTGCCAAACTTGACTCTACCTTCTCTTGATTTGTTTAGTTTTGATAATTTACACTTGTCTCCCATCATGTGCGAAGTGCATCCACTATCAAGGATTCACTGCTTATCCTTATAGTCAGCTTTGAGTGCAATTTCAGCTATATTAGTCATCTCCCTTTTAGCTTTATATTCCTTCTTTTGAACTGGTTGGAAGATAGCTTTCTCCTTTTTCTCAACTTTGACTGCATCGCTTGTTTTCACAGTGCCATTAAGTGCCTTCTCTTTCTCAGGGAGAAGTGTCATGCATCTCTTGGCATTATGGCCATCTTGCCCGCACCTTTCACACTGTTCCAAGTCTGCCAATATAGCAAACTTGTTCTTTGAAACCACTGGTTTGGGTTTCCACCAACAATCCTTATCAGCGTGTCCTTGCCTTTTACAGTATGTGTAAGAACTCACGACAGGTATTCTCTTCTGAATTCTGTATTGTCTCCCCCTGTATGCAGCATCGTATCTTCTCAAGTTGGAGACATATACTGGCCTTCTCCACCAACAGTTACTCGCCTTATGACCCCAAACTCCACAATAAAGGCAATGACCTTGAAATTGCCTCTTCTTGGGTCTAATCACAGCTTGTCTTCTTCTATTCATCACTTGATGTGTAGGCAAAGTAGCTAGCTTCTTTGCTTGTGTGACTTCCATTTCAATCACCTTCTTTTCCTTCTTCTGTTCAACCGTAGCCCTTTGCTGCCTAACTTTCTTTTCTTCCTTCTTGTTTGCCACCCTAGGTTGCTTTTTCAGATCTTCTTTATTCTCAGCCATCTTCTTCTGAGTCACAACCTTCTCTTTCAACTTCTGTGGCACATTCTCATTTTCTTTAGCCAATGCAGCCTCAGATTGCTGCACTTTCTCTACATTCTTCTCTCCTTTTCCAGAACTTGTTTCTCCTATTATTTCAAGCTTCTGTAAGTTCTCTCTGTTGCTTTTGAGTTGTTGCTGAAGTTTCAGCAACTCTTTCTCCATTTCTTCAATTTTTGAAGCCCTTGAGCCAAGCTCTACTGTAAGGTCTTCACATATTTTGATCTGTTCCTCAAATCTTCTCTTTAAATCAATATGCTCAGCCCTTATTTCACCGTTTTGACTTTTAACTTCCTCAGACTTAGCTTCAACTTGTTTTATATGGGCCTCCAACCTTCTTATTATCTCCTTTGAAGCTGCTTCCAGCTTAGCTTCAAGATTTGGCTCTTCTTCATCAACTTCCTCTTCCTATTTAGAGGTTGAGGTACCACTTTGTGCTGATGCCATAAAGACATACTCATCTGATGAGTCTTCATCTTCCTCTTATCAGCTTCTTTTGTCTGACTCACATAACTCTTAAATGAGCCTCTTATCTTCCTCTGTGGGTTGGCAATCTTCTTATTGGATTTCTTTGATTTAAATGATGATCTTCTCCATCTTGAATTCTGCGTATCGTCACCATCCTCATCTTCATCATCAAGTTTCACTTTGCACTGAGAAGCAGAGTGTCCAGTCTGCCCACAACGATAACATTTCAAGGACAACTGTCCTTTTCCCTTCTTAGACCCCTTTTTGAATTTCCTTGTGAAGTAAGCCAATACTTCACCTTCACTTTCTTCCTCATCATCATCATTATCCTCACTGGATGATTCTTCTTTTTCTTTTATCTTCAAGTGTTTCATAGCTTTGAAAGCTGCCTCCTTTGATACCTTTGATGTTGAGGAGCTCTTAGTCAACTTTATTCTTATCTTATATGCAATGAGATTGCACTGAAGATCATGCAGAGACATAGAGTTGAGATCTCTACTCTCCTCTATGGCTGCCACCTTTGAAGCAAACCTCTCAGGTAAAATTCTCAGAATTTTCTTCACAATCGATGAGTCCTTCTTGTTCTTCCCATAACTTCTCAGGTCGTTTACAACGTCAATAACCCTGGTGAAGAACTGTTGAACTGTCTTATTCTTCTGCATTCTGAGAGATTCATATCTCTCCTTGAACACTTGAAGCTTAGCCTCCTTCATTTTGCCATCACCTTTATAGACTTTTTGCAATCTGTCCCATATCTCCTTGGCAGATTTGCAGTCCATAACTTTAGCATACTCAACATCTGTCAACGCTGAAATGATGACATTTAAGGCCTTCCCATTTATCTCAAACTGCCTTAACTCCTCTGGGGTTGGGTCTTTACCTTCTTCTGGAGTCACAAAACCCTCCTGTACGCATTTCACCACATTCATGCCCATGGTTGCAAATGCCACTTGCATTCTTGCTCTCCACATATGATAGTTGGTTCTGTTGAAGATTGGAACCTTCTTACTGTAGGTGGTGCTAGTGCTGGTACCGACTTCCATTTCTCATTATGCTGAACAAGTCAAACTTCTAGATCCCTTCAAACTAGTACACCAAGCTGTTAAGCTTCAAACTGGTGAACCTGTGCTTTGATACCAATTGAAGTTCCCGACTTCTCTTTAGGATCTACTAGTTTATGATACTGAGAGGGGGGGTGAATCAGTATCACCACAATTCGCAATTCGCAGGTAAGTGAACAACTTTAACCTCTTCTTAAAAGCAACCTCTTTCTCAGACTCGACTAAGGTAGATCTATTGCTACCTACTAATCACAATAGTCCCTAAAGTCACCTTTCAGACACCTTGCCTAGTAGACAATACGGATGTTCTTGTTTAGGTCTTCATTAGGTTATGGGTTGGCTGATACTTTAACTGCGTTCACAACTCAATTCAAAGCACAGAACGTAAAGCAAATTAAGGACACACGAGATTTACGTGGTTCCGTCAACGGTGGTAGGGACTCACCCTTACCGAGACTATCCACTATACTTAAGAATTTAGGTTACAATGGATGTCTTTAATTCTCTGCTCCTTTCACTATTGCAATTACTAAGCAAGTACAATACAAAGAGTGTCACTTACTGTGTCTACCCTTCTTCTAGCTTGTCTTGCCTCTGTTGAATTGAAAGGCTGTTCCACAGCCGCTTAGAAATTCACTGCAATGCTCTCTAACCTCTCGTGAAGAAATTTGGAAATACGTTGAGTTCTTTACGTGCTTCGCCAAATTTCTTTTCTACATTGTTTCACACAATTCCTACTTTCGCCGTCTTATGATCTCACCCATCTCCTTATCTCACAATCTTACTATCTCACGGCTCGCCTGTCCGTTTCTCTCTCACCGTCTAGCCGAATTTCTCTCTCTTCTCGCCGAATTTCTCTCTCTTCGCCAGATTTCTCTCTCTTCATCGGATTTCTATTTTCCGTTCACCCACTTGGCTAGATTTCCTTCCTTTTCTGCTGATGGTCTGCTTTTCTTCGTCCTGCCGTCTAGCCCTGTCTAGCTGTCACTCTTCTTCCTGCCGACGGTCTCCGATTTGACCGTGTATGATTTTTCTCCTTCTTTTCTCTCTCTTCCCTTATTCTGCCATCGCCCCCCTTCACCAGCCATTTTGATCATCTCTCTTTTCTACCGATGGTGTAGGGTTGCCGTGTGCCGTGCTGTCTCCTCGCCGACCGTCTTGCCGTTATGTCCATTTCTCTCCTATCTTCGACGATGGCCTTTCTCTCTCTTCGTCCAACGGCTTCATTGTGCGGTTACTGTTCACTCGACGACACTGTTCACTCTCTTCGTCCTTACTGGTGGTGTTCTCCCGTGTAGGGTTTGGTGTTCTCTTTGATTGGTCGGTTGTTTAGGTTTTGCTGAATACCCAATATTGCCGACACACCTTGTTCTTTGTCTTCCAAGACCATTATATACTCTACTCCATGAATCCCTAATAGGGTTTACGCGGCAGTTTTACGTTCTTGCCCTTCCGTGTGGTTTTACCTCTTTGCCCTTCCATGTGGCTTTACTTTCTTGCACACGTAAACCTAGTTGACAACAATTACAACCCATACAAGGCTGTGGGAACAACACAAATGAAGCTTTTGAAGATTACCTTGAGGAGCATGGTATTCACCATCAAATGGCAGCAATGAGAACACCTCAACAGAACGGGGTGGTAGAGAGGAAGAATAGAGCTGTGGTTGAAATGGCAAGAACTCTACTGCTGGAATCCAAGCTTCACACAAGATTTTGGATAAAAGCAACATTCACAGCCGTGCACCTACTAAATAGAGTTCTACTAAGGCCCAATACTGATAAGACTCCATATGAGCTATGAAGTGGGAAGAAGACTATAGCCAAGTATCTCAGAGTCTTTGGCAGCCCATGTTTTGTGAAGAACAAGGAGCAAAACTTGGGAAAATTGAACACTAGGTTTGATGAAGGCATCTTTGTGGGATACTCAACAAAGACAAAAGGTTACAGAGTTTTCCTGCATAAGCTGGGAAAAGTGATCACTTCCAGTGATGTAAGAATAGATGAGAACTGGAAAATAATGCAGAATGGAGAAGCTGAGGACAATGAAGAAGATGACTTCAATGTAGATGAAGAATCAGACCAACCTGGAGAAAAGGAACAAAAAGTAAGTTTAGACTCAGAGAAGAGTGAGTCTGAAGATGAAGAAAGAAATCCTCTTACAACTAAGACGGTGTAAGGAAGAAGGACAAAGAAAACATGGACCAGTGTTCATCAAGGAGATCAGATCATAGGTGACCCATCAGCAGGAGTTACAACAAGAAGAAGAATTGTGGGAGCTATTACTCTACTCTCACAAGTTGAACCTAAATCTGTTGAAGAGGCTATTCAAGACCAAGCCTGGGTCAAAGCTATCAATGAGGAGCTGGATCAAGTTGAGAAGAATGATACATGGGAGTTGGTTCCAAGACGCACTAATAAGAATGTCATAGGAACAAAGTGGTGTTTAGGAATAAACACAATGAAGATGGCAAGATGGTGAGAAATAAGGTCAGGCTGGTTTGCAAAGGCTACACTCAAATAGAAGGGGTAGATGTTGATGAAACTTTTACACCAGTAGCAAGGTTATAAACTATCAGAATGTTCTTAGCTTTGGCAGCACACAAGAGGTATAAAGTCTATCAGATGGATGTGAAATCCGCCTTTCTGAATGGGCTGCTGAAAGAAGAAGTGTATATTAAACAACCCAATAGAGTACAAATCAATGAGGATGAGACACATGTGTGCAAGCTGAAGAAAGCCTTGTATGGTCTTAAGCAAGCTCCAAAAGCATGGTACAGTAGGCTGGATGCGTACTTGAGAAAGTTGAACTTTAGAAGAGAAATGGTTGATAATAACCTGTATGTGTTCAACTCAGAGAAAGACCAGTTGATAATCATAGTATATGTAGATGACATCATCTTTGGAGGGGATCACTCTGAGCTATGCCAAGATTTTGCACAGAAGATGAGGGAGGAATTTGAGATGTCTTTGATTGGAGAAATGACGTACTTTCTTGGATTACAGATAAAGTAGTGTGAAGAAGGTATCTTTATTTCTCAGATGAAATATGCCAAAGAGATGCTGAAAAGGTTTGGCATGGAGGATAGCAAATATGTTAGTACCCCTATGACAGTGGGCTGCAAGTTAACAAAAGATCAGGAAGGAAGAAGTACAAGCCCTACAGAGTACAGAAAGATGATAGGGAGCCTTCTGTACCTTACGGCATCAAGGCTTGATCTTATGTAAGTTGTGTGCGCTACCAGTAGATTCCAAGTTAATCTTAAGGAGTCTCATGTGTTGGCAGTGAAAGGAATCCTAAAGTACCTCAAAGGAATATTGGAAATGGGCTTGTGATATCCAGCCATGGATTCTGTTAAACTACAAGCATACACTGATGCAGACTGGGCAGGAAGTATAGATGATAGAAAATCAACCAGCGGCTGCAGCTTCTACTTGGGTTCAAAGTGTGTTGCATGGTTAAGTAGAAAGCAAAATAGTGTTGCTTTGAACATAGCTGAGGCTAAGTATATGGCTGCTTGTGCAGCATGTACA
Source organism: Rhizophora apiculata (assembly GCA_037832385.1). Taxonomy (NCBI): domain Eukaryota; kingdom Viridiplantae; phylum Streptophyta; class Magnoliopsida; order Malpighiales; family Rhizophoraceae; genus Rhizophora; species Rhizophora apiculata. The sequence goes on along the minus strand of CM075424.1, from coordinate 2,819,160 downwards.
CAGGTGATATGGATGCTAAGACAATTGGCAGACTTGGGTGTTGAAGTGAAGTTACCAGTGAGTGTACTTTGTGATAATCAAAGTGCTATTGATCTCAGCAAGAATTCGATTCAACATTCGAGGAGTAAGCATATTGACATCCGGTATCACTTCATCAAAGATCAAGTGGAACAGGGTACAATTCAGTTGGAGTATGTTGGCACTAAAGATCAAATTTCATATATTCTAACTAAACCTCTATCCATAAAGCTGTTTGAAAAGCATAGATTGAGTTTATCTATGCAAATGCCTCCTCAAGCCTGAAGTTCAGGTAAATCCTCCATCTTCACTTTGTGAGTTTTTTTTAGATTTGTAATTGGTTGGCAAAAGGGGAGAGAAGCAACAGTGCAGGGAGAGCTGTTAAGAAAGGGGGAGTGCATATTTAGGGGGAGTTGAAACTGCTGTATAATGGTTTTTGTCATGAGTGTTGCCAACAATTACAAAGGGGGAGATTGTTGTTCCCACAACCTTGTATGGGTTGTAATTGTTGTCAACTAGGTTTAAGTGTGTAAGAAAGTAAAGACACATAGAAGGGCAAGAAGGTAAAAGCCACATGGAGGGGTAAGAACGTAAAAATCACATGGAAGGGCAAGACAGTAAATTCGTCGCAAGTAAGCCCTAGGGTTTCATGGAGGAGTATATAAAGGCCATCGGAAGACAACAAAAAAAGATGTATCGGCTATTGAGAAAAACAGACAGAAAACCTATGCACACCACCGGCAAGAGAGAGAAACCCGTGAGAAAGGCACACCACCGACACACTAGCAGTCGGCAGCTGAGTAAATCGGCACACCACCGGCACACCAGTAGTTGGCAACTGAGTAGGTCAGCACACCACTAGCACACCAGCAGTCGGCAGCTGAGCAGATCAGCACACCACCGGCACACCAATGACGGCTTGATCTGGCTGGACGGTGAGAGATCCGGCTGGATGACGGTGAGACAGATTCGGCAGACGGTGAGACAGATCCGGTCGACGGTGACAGATCTAGTAGACGGTGAGACAGATTCGGTCGACGATGATAAATCCGGCAGACTATGACAGATCCGATTGACAGTGAGACAGATCCGGTCGATGGTGATAGATCCGGCAGAAAGCGATTTGGTCGACGGTGACAGATCCGGTAGATGGTGAGATAGATCTGGTCAACGGTGACAGATCCGGTAAATGGTGACAGATCCGGCAGAAAGAGATCCGATCGACGGTGAGAGATCCGGTAGAACAGGGGCTGGATGGAAAAACAGAAATGTGAGGCGAGCCGTGAGACAAGGAGACAGGTGAGATCATGAGACAGTGAAAGCAGGAGCTGTGTGAGACAACCTAGAGAAGGAATTCGGCGAAGCATCGGAAAGAACTCAATGTATTTCTAGATTTCTTCAAGAGAGGTTAAAGAGCATTGCGGTGAACTTCTAAGTGGCAGTAGAGCAGCCTTTCAATTCAATAGAGGCAAGACAAGCTAGAAGAAGGGTAGACACAGTAAGTGACACTTTTTGTATTGTACTTGTTTAGTATTTGCAATAGTAAAAGGAGCAGAGAATTAAGACATCCATTGTAACTGGAATTCTCAAGTATAGTGAATGGTCTCGGTAAGGGAGAGTCCCTACCATTGTGGATGTACATCACATTGACGGAACCACGTAAATCTCGTGTGTCCTTAATTTGCTTTACATTCTGTGTTTTGAATTGAGTTGTAAATGCAGCTAAAGTATCAGCCAACCCATAACCTAACGAAGATCTAAACAAGAACATCCATATTGTCTGCTAGGCAAGGTGTCTGAAAGGTGACTTTGGGGACTATTGTGATTAGTAGGTAGCAATAGATCTACCTTAGTCGAGTCTGAGAAAGAGGTTGCTTTTAAGAAGAGGTTGAAGTTGTTCACTTACCTGCGAATTGCGAATTGTGGTGATACTGATTCACCCTCCTCTCAGTATCATAAACTAGTAGATCCTTGGGAGAAGTCGGGAACTTCAATTTGTGAATTTAGTGCCTTAATATGGCATGGGTCGTTACAAATTAACCAATAATTGGTATTTTAAAACAAAAATCCTAACCTAGTTAAGCTTAGTCCCATTAACGCATTACTCAAAATTAAAATTAATAATCTAATTAACCCTAATCTAATTAACCCTAATCTCATTAACCCATAAATTGAATTTTATACTCCTTAAATTCTAAAACTCAAATAAAAAGACTTAAGAAAAGTGTGGGTTATCACTATCTTTGAAATGGTCTTAAGAAATTAATTAGCTCTTACTGCTTTTTTCTCTCTTTTGACTTTCATTGATCATATAGTCCTTAAAACAATTGTCTCTCTCACTTTTTTTTTCTTTCAATCACTCACTATCTTACTCAAGAAATTTTTATCTTTTATTGTCATGAATGACTATTTATTCTTATTTTCAAAAAATATTTTCCTATAGAGAGAAATTAACTAGGGTCTTTTATTTTGTTTATTTATATTATAATTATAATTTTATATTTACTTAATTAGGTTTATCTTTTATATTTAATTAAATTTCCTTTTCAAAATTACATGTTTTAATGTTTTCTTGATTTTTTTTTTCATCAAATTATTCTACCTAATAGGTTAATGGGTTATTACCACTTAGATTTCAAGTAGATTTGGGTTTGGGCATGGCCCAATTGAGATGTGGTGCTTTGTTATTGTTGTCTTTAGTACACCTCAACTTCCTTCTCTTATCAATGTGCCTTATTAGCAACATAAATTTTTTCTTTTAATTTGGTTTAATGGTTAGCTTGAATTGTTATAAAAAATTTTTAGTCTATTAAATTGTTATTTTTGAAAGGTTAGATTAGATTTAACATATCATTCAAAATTAAAAATAAAATTATATAATAACCCCTTTTCATTTCACACAAGAAAACATTAAGACAATCTAACCTTAAGAACACCCAAAGAAAATCTTAGCCCTAACTCATTTTTCTTTACAAGTTCTAGGGAGGAAGGGCATTTTTGTGTTGAAATCAAGAGCTTATGGTCTAATTTGGAGCCTTAAAGGCAAGATCTAATCTTGGACAAGGAATTAAAAGCAAAGAAATCCATGGATTCTTATTTATTCCTATTTTTTATTGATTTTTATTATGTTTTTAATTTATATATTCCTTGATAATTTTTGAAAAAATAATTAAGGGAAGTAGTGATTTTTATTAAGGGTTATATTTTTTTGAATGTAGGTTTTTTGTTTTTTTAAAAAAATTATTATCTTTCTTCTTTTAGTCTTCAAAGGAAAAGAAAGAAGAAAACAAAGGCCTAGGGTTTAGATCTACTCTAACAAATAAAGGAGGCATTAATCTCCTTTTTTTTTTTGATTTAAAAAATTCTTAGCTTTTATTGTTTTGTTACTTTTAGTTTTCTTAAAGAAATTCTTAATTTCTCTCTTTTTTGGAGTTTTATTGTTTGGACCCAAATAATGAAAGAAAAGATTTGAAAGAATAGTTCTTGTTGGTTGTGATAAGAGTTTGAAAAGACATGCCTTTGTTACTAGAGATTTTTGTTGAATCGCATATAGGCTTGACTTATACATAGAATGGTACTAGTAATGTGGAGCTTGGTAAGAAATTTTGTGTTTGATTTTTGTGGGAGTGTGTTTAGTTCGAGTCATGTTTGCATGTTTGAGAAGGCTTAAAGTATTAATTCTAACTCAAGTTCATGGGTTACAAGTTCAAATAAGAGTGAGTGGAAGGGAGTTAACTAGTTTAAATTGATAGGATTTGATTAAGTCAATCTTTTTTTTTTTTTTGAATTTTTTGACCTTTTTACTCTTTTTATGTTTTATTAATTTTCTTTTTTTTTTGAATGTTTTACATGTACTTAGATGATTTGAAAGAGGAGGGAAAGGAAGGAAAGAGGAGGTGGTAGCTAGTGGTAGTAGCCACTTGTTGTCAATGATGGCTTTGGTGACTAGTTTATGGGAAAAATTGAATATAAAGTAAATTAAAAAGGATGTAACTAGTAAGAAATTTTTGGTATCAAAATTTAATAATTTTAAGATGACTAATGGTAGGCCAGCAGTAGAATAATTTGTTGAAATTTATAGGATTATAAATCATCTTTCATAATACAAAATGTTTATAAGTGAAATTGTAATTGTGAATTCCAGTATTGATAAATTGCGAATTTTGTAAGTATTTTTAAGAGAAGCCTAAAATATAAGAAAAAGAATATATCCCTTGAAATTCTTGCTAACCATCTCCATGTAGTTAAAGAGTTTTGCATATAAGATGGAAACAATAAGCATGACTCTCATGTTTTAAAGTTGCATGTGATTAAGAAAACACAATTAAGTGAGTCCACTAATAAGAGAAAGAATTATCTAATAATAACACAAGAAAAAAAAAGGAAAATATAAAAAGGGAAAATGTCTTTTTGTCACAAAAAAGGGCACAACAAATATGAGTGTCATCTTTAGAAGAAAAAAGAAAAAGGAAAAGAAACAATTCCCCTTTAGAGTAACAAATGAAAAAATGATTCCTATGATTAGAAAGATCAATTCATTTGAGGATGATGTTACTTAATCAATTAATGTTAATGTTGCCTAACATGTTTGTGAGAACAAAAGTTACTTTAAAGCTATGAAACTAATAAAGGGTGGTATCATTATGTACACGTGAAATTCCATTATAGTTTTTGTCATACAAATTAGGGAGGTAGAAATGCAATTCACTTCTAAAAGAGTTATCAATTTTACTAATATATTTTATGTTCTAGAAGTTAACAAAAATATGATATTACATAGTCTTTTAAACAAACTTAGATTCAAACTTGTATTTAGGACCAACAACTTTATCCTTCCAAATGAAGTGTGTTTATGGGAAATAGTTATTTTTGTAATGGCATGTTCAAACTTCTTGTTGTTGCTAATAATAATGTTAATGCTTATGCTTATATTGCTAAGCATTCTTTTGTATGGGATAATAGGTTAAGACATATAAACTTTAGAAGATTACATGATATGGTTAAATTGAACTTGTTGCCATACTTTGATAAATCAAAAAACAAATGCATAACTTGTAAGCTAACAAAAATAATTAGAATTCTATTTCCAAGCATTTGAAGATCTTTAAACATGTTAACATTAATTTATAGTGATGTGTGTGATTTGTTTGCACAACACACTAATACTAGGAGGAGGACATCTTTGTAATAGTCATTGATAAATACTTAAACAATTGCTATGTTTAATTGATGCATACTAAAAATAAATCTCATGAAAGATTTAGTTTGTACAAAACTAAAATTAAATTGCAAAATGAATTTTTCATCAAATACTTGCTATTTAAGAAAGGAGCAAAATATTATGATACTTGCATGTCAGTAGAAATGATCAGTGTCATGTAATCAAATTCTAGCTTGAATGAGGGATTTTGGGGTGAGGCATAACTTACAACATTCCATATTTTAAATATAGATCCAACCAAAAGTAACAAAACAACCTCATATAAATTATTGAATAAAAGAAAGCCTAACCTTGTTATTTTAGAATTTGGTTTTGTAGAGCATGTGTTAGGTTTCCTTAATGAAAATTGAAAAAGTTGGCTCAAAGGGGAGTTGAGTCCATCTTTTGAGGATATGTTCACAACAATAAGACTTATCAATTAATTGTCATAAAGCTTAACATCTTAATATTTATTAAAATAATCATTAAATTGATAAATGCTAATTTTGATGAAAATAAATTCATCTTAGTTTCTAACATTCCAAAATAGAAACAATTTCTTGATAATGAAAATGATGCTTTAGCAAATAAAAATGAAAATGATGAGGAGCAAAAGAGTAAGGGAAGTAAAGACTGTTGGTTATGATTTCTTTGTGTTCCTAGTTGAAGGGACATAAGAATTAGCATGTAATCAAATTCCATATTACTTGCTGAAGATAATTTTAAGACATTTGATGAAGCAATGAAATTGCAAAGACTCTCAGTACCTAGACACTTCCTTTCATTATATGTATCTTTCTATGTTGGCTACAAAAGGTAGGTTTTCTCCAATTTTCTATGGTATTTATGCTATAGTCTTTGCTTGTCCATCCCTTCTCAACTTAATTTGGCTATACTTGGATGTAACTAGTCATGTTTCTAACAATTAACATAGATTTCATGAGACCCACCATGAGTATGAACTAACACCCACCCTTTTACTTTGTTATTAGGGAGAGTAAGCAACCTCTATTAGCAATGGACCTCAAGTAAAATTTTTTATGTCATATGAAATGTCCATCTAACAATCCAATCTAGTTACCTCCTTAAAGTGGCTTGTCAACCTTGCTTTCCCTCCTTTAAAATAATGCTTTTTACCAAATGCCCTTCCTCGAGTTAAGGAAACACAACAATAAGTAGTTTGCTCCACTCCCTTGAGTAGGATGTTGGCTAAGATAAAACTAAGAGCTAACCTAGACTTTCCATGTAACTTCCCTTCTTTCCAAAGAGGATGGAAAAAAAAAGGAAGAAAAGATATAATTGTCATAAGACCTTATTCTTTTCTACTTGATGCTATTTTCCTTAGTTTTCTTTACATTTAATTTAATTACAAAAAGGGATTTGGAAGACTAATTTGCAATCTTTTAGGATTTGACCATTTAACTTCCTGAATAGCTTAAGGAAGATAACATAGTAGAGCCTATAGTCATGCATATTAGAATATCATATAAGGATAGTATGCTATATATGCAATATATATTACACTTGTGATGCTAATGCATGGGATAACTATAATTAACTAAATTCCATAACTCAAATATTAAGTACATGATAAGAATATGGTAAGATGGCTTTTATTATTGTAGAATAAAACCAAAGTTTTGTTTAAAGAATGTTTATTAGGTTAGCCAAAAGCCTCCTTAACTTGAATATGTTTGATATTATAATTAATGGGTCCTAATTAACTATAATTGTGAGATTTTGGTGAGTTATCTCATGATCATATAAATTTAGAGACAATGATTAGGTGCATCATATGTGATTTGTTTAGACAAAGAGTTGTCATTTAATTGATATAACAGTCACATGTGATGGTAGAAGGATCTTTAATCAATGGTAATATTATGAAGATTAGCTACACTGAGAAATTGGGCTGATTGGGTTTTACCATAAATTCAAAGTTAGGTGTTGACCCGATCCTATAGTCTCTACCTTTGGTTTGTTCAAAGTTTATTGGGAACTTCTATATGAAGAAGTTGGAAGTTACATCAGTTGAATTATTGAATATGCTTAAAACTACAAAGCAAACTCTAAAGAAAGAGAAGACTCATTTTCTTCTCATGGATTCTTCCAATGTGAAGAGCAAGGCCTAAGATGAAGAACAAAAAAAAAAAAGGAAAGGCTCAAGAAACCAAGGCATTTGAATCAAGTGATGATGTGGAAAGGACAAGAGCAAGAGCACTTGCCATCATTGTGGTAAAGAAGGCCACAAAAAAAGGAATTGCCAGATTTATCTTGCTAGACTAAAGGTGAAGAAGCTTAGTGAAGCCTTTGGATCAAGTATGTTTATGATTGAGATAAATCTTTCTACTTTTGTTTTTATCACTTGGATATTAGATATTAGATATGGTTCTCATATTTGTAGAAATATGTAGGAAATCATCAGAAGTAGATGGTTGTTAAGAAATGTGAGGTAGACCTATGATTTACAAATGAAGCAAGAGTTGTTGCATTAGCCATTGGAACTTATAGTTTACTTTTTCTTTCTAGACTAGTAATAGAGCTAAAGAATTGTTATATGTCCCTATACATTTTGAAAACATCATTTCCATTTCTAGTCTAACTTTAAACGAATTTAATTTTACATTTAATGATAAAGGTTGTTCTTTTGAGAAAAATTATGCTTATTATAGATCTAATATTTATATGAATTTTTTTATATAAGCTTGATTAAGGAAGGTTAAGTTATATAATAATTGTTACTTGGATCTATTTGATTATGAGTCACAAAAAATATATGAATCATGTTTATTGGATAAGATAATTGAGACTTCTTTAGAAATGAAAAGAGAATATGTTAAAGAGTTATTAGGATTCATACATATAGATGAATGTGGTCCTAGGCAACACATGCAAGAGGTGGTTTGTCTTATTTCATTACATTCACAAATAATCAATCAAGCATGGTTATGTGTATTTAATGAAATACAAATTTGAATATTTTGAAGAATTCAAAGAATCAAGAAATGAAGTAGAGAAACAAACTAGTAGAAGTATTAAAATCCTATGATTAGATTAAGGAGGTGAATACTTAAGCTAAGCATTTAGTGGTTACTTGAAAGAGAATCAGTTTTTCTCTCAATGGACATTTACTCAAACACCACAACATAATCATGTTTCTAAAAGAGGAAATATAAACCTATTAAATATGGTTTGATCCTTGAAGTATCAACTTTACATTCCTTTATCGTTTTGGGTTTATGCCCTTGAGACTACTACTTACCTTCTTAATAGACTTTTGTCCAAATCTGTTGACAAGATGGCATATAAGATATAAAATGGTAAGAGACCAAATGTTTCATGTCTAAAGATTTAGGATATGATACTTATATAAAGCGTATATCATTCAACAAATCTTGGGATCATGCATTCCTCTCCCTCTACCAATAAAAAAAAAATAAAGATTAATAAAGTGAAAAGAGCTGAGGGAAAAAGAATATAGAAGTAAATTTTACAAAGTCCAAAAATTAAATAGATAGACCTTACAAGTAGTCCTAATCATACATTAAGATTAAGATCTTTTAGTGGTTAGAAAAAAAAATACAAAATCAGTTATCATTAGCCTTAATTTTACTTTTATGTTTAATTAGTTTATAACTTTTAATAATCAGTTTTTCAAAATAAATATGAGTAAACTCCTTAGTTTTTTTTGTCTCACTAAATGACACATTAATTAAACTAGAAACATTTAATGCCCTTCAAAAGTGTTTGGCCACCAGTTTCCTAAACATATATATAGCAAATGAAAGGATGTCAAAAAAATAACAGTGACAAGAAACTAAAGCAAGCATTAGGTACACATGGCTAGCAATATTGTAATAAGGAGACTTTTGGCTTTGGCATTTGCAACCATGCTCATACAATCCACAACTGAAGTGCAAGCCTTAAGTTGTGTGCAAAATTGCATCATTGGATGTTCTGGTGCATTTTCTAAGGCATGTATTCCTCAGTGTGTTACAAGGTGTGGAAAGGAACCACCTGCAGCAGGTATCCTCATTAACTAACCTTTTGTATTTCATTTTCTTTTGGAAGATCAAAAAATTATAGACAAAGTTGCACTCATCTCCTTTACGCGAGTATTATATGGACAAAATGTATAGGATATATATTCAGAAAACAAAACTAAATGAATGGTAAGTTGTATGAACATAAAATATGAGAAACACCTATAATTTGTCTAGTGGCATAGGCAAACAGAGAATGGCATAAATTAGGAACAAAGTCCCAAGTTCAGCTTTCTCTAGGTGCATTCCATCTTTAAAGTGGGAATCATAGCAATGACTGTCATAATAACAATTATAAATTTATTTGAAAAAATATTTTGCTATTAATAAAATATATGTGTGACTAAAATATATTATGTCTAGCGTTTGTCTTCTATAAAGAAAGACACATGCTTATTTTTGGTTGTTCTTTGATCTTAATACTATTTTTTATGGATGTAATTGAATTTGAAGGTATATCTCCAGCATGAAATCATGGGACTAAATGTAAGATTACTTTTTGAGCTTGTTTAAATGATTGTCAAGTAAAACTTATCACCAGTGTTAACATATTTTGGATTTTAAATTTGCTCCTGATTATCTCTTCATGACAATGAGGTTCTTAAGAATTTTCTCATTGGTGTGTTTCTCGCTCATATATATTTGTTTTTTTTTTTTTTTATTGTTTTCAATCGGATTTGTTTTGACACATCCAACAATTGTCTAAGCATTCTAGACGAATATCGTTTTTGATTTATGTTTATGTAATCCGTCATACTTTATAGATTTCTAGTTTTTAGAGAAGTATACAGTAAACTTTCATCTATAGCTGCAAAAAACAGTTTGTCGATACGTTCCCATTTTCTTTTCAGTTCAAGACAGCATGTCAGCCATTGCCTACTTGAAAGTAAACTAGATCATCAAAATTTCCATTGGTGTGGTGTCAATCTAAGCTAGTTTCAGACGAAAGGGCCATGACTTGCATTGCTGGGTAATAATTGGGCCTAGTTGCCGTCAACCAAATTATAATATCACCCATTATTTAGAAAATAAGCAATAAAACTATTTACATATGTTCTTTTTCATTGCATTTATGTCTCATGTGTGTAAGATTTTTTTTACCTTGTATAATTTTTCTCTTTCTTAACACAAATGATCTCATTCTCTCATCCATATTCTTTGTCATAAAATTATTATTTCTATTTATATAAATAGAGAAAATAATTTGAGTTATAATTCTTTCATAAATTGAAAAACTTATCAATAAGAGTAATGTTGACCACTAACAAATGGTCACTATGACATCACCGTTCACTAACCTTGATAAAAAATTTCCCAAAGGGAGATCTTAGAGAAACATGCCTCCAAATATTTTTCATAAAAGAAAATTAGGTTGTAACACATATAAAGTATTATAAGAATTATGAAAGATATAAATTAATTATTTTTTATTTAATCTTAAAAATGAATGCTTATTTTTATGAGAAATATGTATTTTTTTTTCCTACCTTTTTCTTTTTTGTGTTTTCCATTGTTTCCATTCATATTGATATGTAGATTTGCATTGTAGTACTTTCTTTGTTACTTTTTTAGATGAACAAGTTTTAAGAATTAACTATTAGTTATTGTAAACCTTTTTATTTATTTTTTTCATTTTTTCCATCCCTGTTAAGAATACAAACTTGTTTAAAATGTTATTGATTTATACAAGGTAGAATTTTCATTTTGGTTTGTTTTTCTAATTGGGTAATTTGAAAATGAAGGGATCTATAGTTTGAATTTTGGATCTACATATGTAGAGGAAATGATAATAGCAAGAAGACTCTTTTTAGAGAAAAAAAAAATGATATCATAAGAAGATAGTGTTAGCGTCATTAAATTGATGCTCCTTTACTTTTGTGCTCAAATTTGTAAGACATCTCATTGCTAAGGCATTCTTGTTTTTCCTTTCCTTCTCACACCTTTGTTTTCATTTAGATTTTTAAGAAATTATTATGCTACAATGGTTTTTATACCTAGGACCTTTTGTGTATGAAGCCTCTACTTTGACCATTAGGCTAAAGCTTTGGTCTCCTACATAGTGTTCTTACGTGAATGAACATGTGTTGCTTTTCACTATGATTGAGCAAATTAAATATATGTCGAAATTCTAATTTTATTAAAATATTAAGAAAAATTATAAACTAACTATTAAATTGATATCAAATAGAAAAATACATGAGAATTTGCTAATAAAATTAAAATTTAAATTAATTACTTAGATATTCATAAAATTAAGCAAATATTACTACAAAATCATTTCATCAGTTTTCTCTTAGTTTTGATAATACATATTTAGATAGTTGTATTAAACTCATATGATGTATAAATTTATTATATTTATTGAGAAATGTATTTTTACTTGTATTTTATTTAAATGGGCAAAATAAAAAAAAAAAGACTTAAATTATGAGTTATATTGTTTTTTGAAAAATAACAATAAAGTTGGAGATTTCTTTTTGTTCTAAAAAACATAAAACAAAAGAAGAATTTCAAATTATTTTTTCAGAAATTATTTTTTTATTTTCCTTAATTACAAGTATTTGTGTTATGCAAATTTTTGGCAATATGTGAAAAATAATTAATATTAATTGAATAAATTATAATATATTTTAAATTATAATTAAGTAAACAAGATATATGTTGAAATTTTAAAATTTTAATTTTATTAAAATATTAAAAAAGACTATTAAAATAATATTAAATATTATAAATTATGAGAGTTTACTGAAAAATTAAAATTTAAATCAAATAATTAAATATTCCTAAAATTAAGTGTCATATCATAAACTTTTCATTAACTTTCTTTCAATTTTAAAAATATATATTCACATATAGATCATATTTAGTAAACTACTAATCTATATCAAAATTTCAAAATATCTATACAACAATGTGTTAACTTGATAAATATCTATTTAATTTCTAACAATCTTTTTGTTAAGGTAATTAATTTAATCATGTAGTTTTAATTTCGAAATAATAATTTCAATTTCAATTTAATGACCCTTTATTGGGAAATTTGATTTACAATGGAGCTACAAAAAAATTACAACTATGAAATTTTTAGTGTTTTTTGTTGTAATATGCTAATCTTCATCTTCTTTCCTTTCTTCCCTTGTCATTGTTTGTAACAAGGTTGTAACCTTCTCCTCTTGTTTTAGTGTTTAAGAGCAAAGAAAAAACCAGAGAGAAAACATTCCTAATAGACCAAAAACATTTAAAAAACTAAAATGGTATTTAAGAGTTCATTTCCAACCTTGGCTCCACCAAATATTTTTTGGTGAGAACTATTCTACATGGACTGTTAAGATGAAGGCCTATCTAAGGTCTCTTGATCTCTGAAATACAATTGAGAATGGAGATGAAGTCTAACACTCTTTAATAATCCCATTATAACTTAACTTAAGCATCATAGTAAGGAAACAACTAAATTGTGCAAAACACTAATGTGTATTCATTTTGGTTTCACCATAATAATGTCATGTGAGAGTGCAAAAGAAGCTTGGGAAAAGCTAAAGGATGAGTTTCATAGCAGTGACCAAAAGCATTACAATCCTAAACTTGAGGTGAGAGTTTGAGTTGTCTCTCATAATGAAAGACATTAAGTTTGCTAAAGAGTTTGTAGACAAACTTATGAAGACTATTAATGAGATTAGGTTATTGTTTGAGGACTTGACTAAATAATGGATAAAGGAAAGGGTCTTATTTTGATTACTAAAGAAATATGAGTTTGAAATCTCATATTTGGAAAACTTTGATGACCTAAGCAAATTTACACTTGCCAAGCTAGTTAATGCCTTACAAGCTTTGGAATTGAGAAGGGCTATTAGATATAGTGACTCCTTAGAAGTTGCTCTAGTGGCAAAAAGCATTGACAAGCTGACATCACACTTAAAAAGGCAAAGTGATGATAAGACAGAAATGGAAAGATGAAACTGAAAGTAGTAAAGATGGAGAAAAAAAAATGTGTTATAAAAAGAGAACTCATGTTGAGAAATAATGCTAGTTAGACTAAATGTATAATGTAGAATCTGCAAGAATTTGGGTCCTATGGCTAGAGGAGCAGTGCTAAGAATTAGTTGATAGACAATGGTTGTACTTACCACATGTCAAATGATGTGGAAAAGTTTAAAACACTAGCTTAGTCATACAAGTCTAGAGTAAGGGTAGGCAATGTAAATTTCATCAATGCAAATGGAAAAGACTCTATAGTTATTATGATAGTAACAAGTATTAAACTTATACCCGAAGTTCTCTATGTTCTTGGTATTAACTAAAATTTGCCCACTATTGGACAATTGTTAGAAAAAGGTTATAAACTACACTTTAAAGACAAATTTTATTAAATTGTTAATTCTCAAAACCACGAGTTGTTAACTTTGGAAATGAAGAACAAGAGCTATATGATTCATAGGAATCTCATGCATAGTAAAGCTTTTATACATATTGTCCATGACTAAACCATATGGCATAAAAGGTTAGGGCATTTTGATTATTCATCATTAAGCATTATGTATGAAAAGTAGTTAGCATTGGATATTCATGCTATAATTAAGTCTCCTTAGGTTTGTAAATCTTGTTAGTTAGGAAAGCAAAGTAGGTTACCATTTCTTGCCAATTAGGCTAAGAGAGCTACTTAGAGGTTGGAGCTCATATACACTAATGTGTGTGGCACCATAAACATTCCTTCATTGAATGATAGTAGGTTCTATATCTTATTCATAGATGACTACATCAAATTGTCCTAGGTTTATTTTATGAAACTCAAGTCAAAGGTGCTTGATATTTTCTTGAAGTTCAAATTATGGATTGAAAATCAAACTAGTTACGAGTTGAAAATGATAATATTAGATAATGGTACTAAGTACACATCTATCAAGTTTATAAATTGTGTCAAGATACTGGGATCCATCACCAATTCATAGTCACATACACTTCTTAAAAATATGGGGCAAGTGAAAGGAAAATTAGAACTATAATTGGAATGACCAAGTGTCTATTTTTTGAAAAGAACATGCCAAAGAATTTTTCAGTAGAGGTAGTCAACACTATTATTTACTTACCAAACAAGTTTTCTACTAGAGCTTGACGAGGAAGTAGAACTCCATATGAGGCCTAGTATGGAAACAAGCCTTCACTGTAGCACTTAAAGGTCTTTAATTACATATGTTACAATTTTGTATCAATGGTCAAAAGAGAAAAGTTGGATTTAGAGGTTGAAATAGGAATATTACTTGTTACAGTTCAAATTCCAAGGTTAATAGGAACTACATTTTGAAGATATAGAAAGTATTTCTGAGTTAAAGTGTAAAATTTGATGAAAATGTCGACTAGGATTAGGACAAAGCTTAAACAAATGGTGAAGTCTAGGATTTCAACATTAACCAATCTCCTTTGTAACTTGATATTAATATAAATGATGAGGTGGTTGAGTTTGATGATGAGCCAGTAAGAGGAAACAATCGCTTGCTAAGGTATATGAAAGGAGCAAAGTAGCTTCACTGGAGCCTATCAATTTTTGCAAAAGCCTCTAAATCTACTATATGGATAAATGTTATAAAGGCTAAAATTGAAATGCTTGAAATGAACAACACCTAAAATTGGTTTAAAACCCTAATCATAGATAAGTAATTGATGTTAGTGGGTATTTAAATCTAAAATAAATGTTGATGGCACACTTAACAAATAAAAAGTTAGACTAGTTATTAAGGGCTACCTATAAGAGATCAGAGTGGATTACTTAAAAACCTTTGTACTAGGTTATAGGCTTGAAAAAATCAAACTACTCTTGGCACTTATACCTCAAAAGGGATGGTTGGTTTTTTAACTTAATGTGAAATTAGATTTCTTGAATGACCTTTTAAGAAAGGAAATTTACATTAAGCAACTAAAGGACTTTGTGAAAGAAAGATATAAGGAGAAAGTGTATATGCTCCAAAGAGTTCTATAGGGTCTAAAATAGGCTTTTAGGCTTCGTATAATAGGCTTGATGAGCATTTAGTGCAACAAGGGTTTGTAAGAAGCAATAAAGAAGCTACTTTGCATATAAAGATTGCTCTTACTAATCTATTGATTGTTGTAGTCTATGTGGATGACTTATTGATCATTCAAAGTTATAGTAACTTGATTAATAAGTTGAAAGCTAATATTAAGAGGGTCTTTGAAATGACAAACCTAAGATTAATGTGTTACTTTCTTGGAATATAGTTTACTTAAACTCAAAAAGCAATTTTTGTTAATCAAAGTAAGTATGAAAACAAGGTTTTAAGAAAGTTCAAAATGCTAAATTGTGAACAATCTTCACACTAATCATGTTAATTGAGAAATTCAATAAAGAAGATGGAGTTGGGAGAGCAAATGGGAGCCTATATAGAAGTGCAATTGGTTGTTTGTTATACTTAATAACAAACATGCCTAATAACATGTTTACAACTAGTCTACCCTTTAGATTTATGTAAAAATCCCAATGAATTGCATTTTCAAGTTGCTTAAAGGGTGCTTACATATGTAAAAGGCATAATTGATTTTAGGTTAAAATTCAACAAAAATGGGAAACTAATATTGAAAGGCTACTTAGTCCATGACTGAAGTAGATTTTATGAAGACATGAAGAGTGACGTAAGTCACCCTGTCTCTCTTGATTTAAGCCTTGATAACTTGGGGCTTAAAAAAGCAAGCAATAGTGGCACAATTTTCTATTAAGGTAGAATATATTGCAATTCCAAAAGCTATAAATTAGGCACTATGGCTAGGAAAAATGTTGGTTGATTTGAAGTGCATGCAAGATCTACCTACTAAAATTATGGTTGATAATAAGTCTATTACGATCATCTTAAAGAACCTTATATTCCATGGGAGAGCAAAACACATCAAGATCAAATACCATTTTGTTAGAAAAGCTTCACAGTTGCATAAGGAAACATTTCTTTGTGTAAGAGAGATGTCGAATTAGCACAGCAATAAGATTAGTTTGATTAGATTTTTAAGATTCAAAATTATTCAGAAGTGGAACACCTAATTCAATTAAGTTATTGAATTAGGAGAAATTTAATTCAAATATAATTTTAAAAATTATGTTTCCTATTATAAGTAGTATTTAACTAAAATTAAAATATCCTAATTGGATTAGGATTGAGGACTTGTATTTGATTCGATTACTTGTTGAATTAAAAAACTATTTTTTAATTTCATTAGGACTCTTATTTGGATAAGCAAATTAAACACTAAATTTTCATATGTTAGCTAAAAGGGGTGGGTTTTCTCCTATTTTCTTTGGTAGTTATGTTGTAATCTTTGCTTGTCCATCCTGTCTCATCTTAATTTGGCTATACTTGAATGTAGCCAACCATGTTTCCAACAATTGACATAGATCTCATGAGGCCCACCATCACTACGAATAACCCCCACCCTTTTCCTTCATTACTAGGGAGAGTAAGCAACCTTTATAAGCAAAGGACCTCAAGTAAAATTTCTTATGTCAAGCAAAATGTCCATCAAGTAATCCAATCCAGTTTTTCTCCTTGAAGTGGCTTATCAACCTTGTTTTCCCTCCTTCAAAATAATGCTCTTCACCAAATTCCCTTCATTGGGTTAGGACAACACACAAAATGAGTAGTTTGCTCCACTCCCTCGAGAGTAGGATGTTGGCTAAGATAGAGCTAAGAGCAAACTTAGACATTCCATGCATCATCCTTTCTTTCCAAAAGGGAAGGAAAAAAAAAGAAAAAGAAAAAAATAAGTGTTGTAAGACCTTATTTTTTTTCTACTTGATGTTATTTTCCTCAATGTTCTTTACATTTAATTTAACTACAAAAAGGGCTTTGGAAGATTAATTTGCAATCCTCTAGGATTTGACCATTTAACTTCCTAAATAGCTTAAGGAAGATAACAAAGTAAAGCCTATAATCATGCATATTAGAATAAATATTAGGATTATATGCTATATATGCAATATATATTACAATTGTGATGCTAATGTATGAGATAACTATAATTTACAAAATCCCTCATCTCAAATATTATGTACATGATAAGAACATGCTGAGTTGGCTTTTATAGTTATAGAATAAAACCAGAGTTTTGTTTAAAGAAGATTTGTTAGGTTAGCTGAAAGCCTTTTTAACCTGAATATGTTTGATATTATAATTAATGGGTCCTAATTAACTATATTTGTGTGATTTGGATGAATTATCTCATGATCACATAAATTTAGAGACAATGGTTAGGCGTAGCATAGGTGATTTGTTTAGACAAAGAGTTGTCATTTAATTGGTATAAGAGTTACATATGATGTAATTGATCTGTTATGTTATCTACCTAATTGTTTTTTATTTGATTATTAGATTATCTCAAGGTGAAATAAATTAAGTGGGATCTTGATCCACTAGAAAATTTTAGATTAAGATCTTTCAAGTCAACAATAGAGATTTATTGATTTAAATAAAAAAGTGGGAGTAACTAAAATAGGGATTAAAACTTGATCTAATTTTGGTATGTATGTAAGAAATTAATACTCACTCTATATATATATAGGTTGCCATATCAAAATGAGTAATAATTTGTCCATATATATAAAGCATAATTGATGTGAACAACCTCATCTAACTAAATGTTTTAGACTAGTATAAAATCTTGAGAATTGTTCTCAAGTATGGAAAGAAGTTCTACATCTTTGATGAGGATCTTCCTACTTTTGGTGATAAGGAAGAAGTGGAGGCATATTTTAAGCATAAGGATGATGATTATACTACATGTATGATGTTAGTTAGCATGTGTCTTAAGCTTCAAAGTAACATAATAATATTATGAATGCCTAGACAATAATTCTGCATCTCAAGAAATTGTTTGATATAGAAACTAGGACAAAGAGATATGAGATCTTAAAGGAATTATTCTAATGTAAGATGCTAGAAGGATCTTTAGTGAATGTCGATATTATGAAGTTAGCTACATTAAGAAATTAGGTTAATTGGGTTTTACCTAAATTTAGAGTTAATTGTTGACCTAATCTTGTAGTTTCTACCTTAGGTTTATTCATAGTTTATTGTGAACTTCTATATGAACAAGTTGGACGTTACATTAGTTAAATTATTGAATATGTTTAAAACTACAAAGCAAACTCTAAATAAAGAGAAGACTCATTTTCTTTTCATGGATTCTTCCAACAAGAAGAGCAAAAGGCCTAAGATAAAGAACAAAAATGGAAAGGCTCAAGCAATGAAGGCATTTCAATAAGTGGTGATGTCAAAAGGACAAAAGCAAGAGCACTTGCCATCATTATGGTAAAGAAGGCCACTAAAAGAGGAATTGCAAGATTTATCTCTCTAGACTAAAGGTGAAAAAGCTTAGTGAAGCCTTTGGTTTAGGTATTTTTATGATTAAGATAAATCTTTCTACTTTTGATTTTATTACTTGGATATTGGATATTGGATATTGGATATGGTTCTCATATTTATATAGATATGTCATAAATCATTAGAAGTAGATGGTTGAAGAAATGTGAGGTAGACCTATGATTCGTACATGAAGCAAGAGTTGTTACATTAACCATTGGAACTTATAGTTTACTTTTTCTTTCGAGCCTAGTAATAGAACTAAAGAATTGTTATATGTTCCTATACTTTCTAAAAACAACATTTCCATTTATATTTTAACTTTAAATAAATTAACTTTTACATTTAATGATAAATGATGTTCCTTTTAGAAAAAGTATGCTTATTATAGGTTGGATATTTATATAAATTTTTTATATAAGCTTGATTAAGGAAGGTTAAGTTATATAAGAATTGTTACTTGCATCTATTTGATTATGAATCATATAAAATATGTGAATCTTTTTTTTATTGGATAAGATAATTGAGACTTCTTGAAAAGAAAAAGAGAATGTGTTGATGAGTTATTAGGATTCATACATCTAGATGTTTATGGCCTTAGCTGACACATGTAAGAGGTGGTTTGTCTTATTTCATTACATTGACAAATAATCAATTGAGATATGGCTATGTGTATTTAATGAAATACAAATTTAAATATTTTGAAAAATTCAAGGAATTAAGAAATGAAGCGGAGAAATAAACTAATAGAAGTATTAAAATCCTATGATTAGATTGAGGAGGTGAATACTTAAGCTAAGAATTCAGTGGTTACTTGAAAGAGAATGAGTTTTTCTCTCAATGGACATTTACTCAATTACCCCAACATAACCTTGTTTCTAAAAGGGGAAATATAACCCTATTAAATATGGTTTGATCCTTGAAGTATCAACTTGATATTCCTTTATCTTTTTGGGTTTATGCGCTTGAAATTGCTACTTACCTTCTTAATAGGCTTTTGTTCAAATTTGTTGACAAGATGCCATATAAGATATAAAACAGTAAGAGACCAAACATCTCATGTCAAAAGATTTAGGATATGATACTTATATAAAGCATAGTTAAGCTTTTATACATATTGTTCATGACTCAACCTTAGGGCATAAAAGGTTGCGGCATTTTAATTATTCATCATTAAGCCGTATGTATGAAAAGTAATTAGCATTGGATATTCATGCTATAATTAACTCTCTTTAGATTTGTAAATCTTGTTAGTTTGGAAAGCAAAGTAGGTTACCATTTCTTGCCAACTAGGCTAAGAGAGCTACTTAAAGGTTAGAGCTCATACACATAGATGTGTGTGGCACTATGAGCATTCCTTCATTGAATAATAATAGGTTTTATATCTTATTCATTGATGACTACATTAGAATGTGTTGGGTTTAATTTATGAAACTTAAGTCAAAGTGCTTGATTTTTTCTTAAAGTTCAAATTATGGATTGAAAATCAAACTAGTTATAAGTTGAAATGATAATATTAGATAATGGTATTGAGTACACATCTAACAAGTTTATAAATTGTGTCAAGATGCTGAGATCCATTACCAATTCATAGTCACATACACTCCTAAAAAATATAGGGCAAGTGAGAGGAAAAATAGAATTACAATTGGAATGATCAAGTGTTTATTTTTTGAAAAGGACATTCCAAAGAAGTTTTGGGTAAAGGTAGTCAACACTATTATTTACTTACTTAATAGGTTACTTACCAGAGCTCTAGGAGGAAGTAGAACTCCATATGAGGCTTAGCATGGAAATAAGCCTTCACTCCAGCACTTGAGGGTTTTTAGTTGCATATGTTACAAGTTTGTATCTAAGGTCAAAAGAGAAAAGTTGGATTTAAAGGTTGAAATAGGAATATTACTTGTTATGGTTTAAATTCTAAGGTCAATAGGAACTACATTTTGAAGATATATAAAGTATTTTTGAGTTAAAGTGTAAAATTTAATGAAAATGCTAGCTAGGATTAGGACAAAGCTCAAACAAATGGTGAAGTCTAGGATTTCAACATTAATGAATCCCCTATATAACTTGATATTCATACAAATGATAAGGTGGTTGAGTTTGATGATGAGCTAGTAAGAGGAAGCAAATCACTTGCTAAGGTATATGAAAGGAGCAATGTAACTTCACTAAAACCTATCAATTATACAAAAGGATTTAAATCTATTGTATGGATAAATGCTATGAAGGCTAAAATTGAAATGCTTGAAAAGAAGAACACCTAAAATTGGTTTAAAACCCTAATCATAGATTACTAATTGGTGTCAATGGGTATTTAAATCTAAAATAAATGTTGATGGCACACTTAACAAACACAAAGCTAGATTAGTTATTAAGGGCTATCCATAGGAGCTTGGAGTGGATTACTTTAAAACCTTTATACTAGGTTATAGGCTTGACAAAATCAAACTACTCCTAGCACTTGTAGCTCAAAAGGGATGGTTACTATTTTAACTTCATGTAAAATCAAATTTCTTGAATGGCATATTGAGAAAGGAAATTTACATTAAGCAGCTAGAGGACTTTATGAAAGAAAGACATAAAGAGGAAGTGTATATGCTCCAAAGAGTTCTATAAGGTCTAAAATAAGCTCTTAGGGCCTAGTATAATAGGCTCGATGAGCACTTAGTGTAACAAGGGTTTGTAAGAAGCAATAGAGAAGCTACTTTACATACAAAGATTGCCCTTACTAATATATTAATTGTTATAGTCTATGTGGATCACTTGTTGATCATTCAAAGTTGCAGTAACTTGATTAATAAGTTTAAAGCTAATATTAGGAGGGCCTTTGAAATGACAGACTTAGGATTAGTGTGTTACTTTCTTGGAATGCAAGTTACTTAAACTCATAAAGTAATTTTCATTAATCAAAGTAAGTATGTAACTAAGGTTTTAAGAAAGTTCAAAATGCAAAATTGTAAACCAGTCTTCACACTAATCATGTTAATTGAGAAATTCAATAAAGAAGATGGAGTTGGGAGAGCAAATGGGAGCCTATATAGAAGTGTAATTAGTTGTCTATTATACTTAATAGCAAACATGCCTAAAACCATGTTTGCAATCAATCTACTTTTCAGATTTATGCAAAATTCCCAATGAATTGCATTTTTAAGTTGCTCAAAGGGTGCTTAGGTATGTAAAAGGTATAATTGATTTTAGGTTAAAATTTAACAAAAATGGGAAACTGGTATTGAAAGGCTACATAGTCAATGACTAGAGTAGCTTTTATAAAGACACAAAGAGCACCGTAAGTAGGTCACCTTGTCTGTCTTGATTTAAGCCTTGATAACTTGGGACATAAAAACACAAGCGATAGTGGCACAATTTACTATTGAGGTAGAATATATAGCAGTTGCAAAACCTATAAATTAGGCACAATGGCTAGGAAAAATGTTGGTTGATTTTAAGTGAATGCAAGATTTACCTACTAAAATTATGGTTGATAATAAGTTTGTTGTGATCATCTTGAAGAACCTTATATTCCAAGGGAGAGCAAAACACATCAAGATCAAACACCATTTCGTAAGAAAAGTTTAATAGGCTAATAAAGTTATTCTAGTGCACTCAAATTTAGATTTGTAGTTAGCAACATCATGACCAAGGCCTTGCTAAGGCTTAAATTTAAAAGGATAAGGGATGACATAAGGCTAAAAAAAAAAGAAGCTAAGGAGTGTTGTTGTGAGGCCTAGCTTCTTCATTGCTCAAGTTCCCAACATTAAAGAGAAAAGAAATTGGCAGTTGAGTTGCAACAAGAAGATCACAACTTTAGCATTAAGAAACAAAAGCTGTGTTTTTGTTTTTTTTATTTTTTTGCTTTTTTAGGGCTCTTGGTTAACTTGTAACTAGTTTTCTAGTTTAGTCTAGTATATGTAACCAATGAACAATTATGTCATAATGAGTTCAATTGATGTTAGTGGTTATTAATCTAGTGAAAATCATTGGTAGTGGGGCTAAATGACAGCTTAGAGCACTAAGTGGAGTTAACATAATATGGAAGCTTAGTAAGTATGGCAAGCTTGTTCTTTGGACATCTTTATTGTACTTGAATTTTGTACTTTAACCATTTAAAAGGGAATTTGATTTACCATGAAAGTTGCAAAAAAATTACAATCTTAAAATTTTAGTGCTTTTTGTTGTAATATGCCAATCTTCATCTTCTTCCTTTTGTTCTTCTATAATCTTTTGTAACAAGGCAATAACCTTCTCCCATCAACAAACAATAATGCTACTAGCTTAAGAACTAATTTTCATCTCACACTTCAAGAGATCTCATCAAGAAGATCCTTAGCATGATAAACAACATCTTTGTGCTCATCAAGCCATTTTTTGACATTTAAATTATTAATCTACTTCTCTTTATCATTGTTGAGCACAATATGGATTGATAGTAAGAATATCTCCAACATCTTCAGCAAACCATGGTTGAGGAAGAAATTAATGAAATCACAAGAAGTTATCATATCAAAGATTGCCTAAAGTGATGCAGAGAGAAAAGGTCTACCCATCAAGGGTCTTGCAATATTGTTTTTAAAGAAATTTCTTCTTTCCCTTATGTATGGAAAGGAAAGGAAACAAAAATGATTGGGGGATGGGGTAGATAAGGCAGGATTTAGACCATTAGTTGTAGTTGATCATCATAATTAGTTGGTTTTTGCATTTGCATCTAATGGTTTAGATATCATGTCATCTACTTGGTCATTTATTTAATTTTCTCACTAACATTGCTCTAAAGGCAATTGATATTGTTGCAACCCACCTCCAGGGTGAGATGAGAGTGTGGCCCAATGGTGAAGTGAATGCTTGATGTTGGGCCTTGTTATTGAACAGTGTGTATTGAGCCACCGACAATTACTACAATGTTGTAATGATGGATTAACAATGATTCAGGTGAACCATGATGGTAAGGTACTTTACTTGATTTGCCCTTACCACTTGCTTGGCCTATGTAATGCTTGGATTAATTTGAATCTTCACCTTTTCAAATCAATCTTAGGATAGTAAAGTCATCACAAAACATTTAATTTATGGTTGGGACAACTTGATTTTTGATTTAGAGAACTACCATGCTCTCTAAATTAGTGGGACTTGACTTATGTTACTAAGATTCTTTGGGGTTAGGGGGATAGTTACACCTAATGAAAGTTGAGACTAACCTAGATGCCCATTATGAACAACAAAACTACAACTTTAACATTTATTTTATTTTAATGCTTCTTCTTAATTTAATATTTTATTTGTTTATCTTTCTTAATGACATGTAGCTTAACAAAATTTTGTCATGGGCACACATTAGGGTTCTGAAAATGTTGACATGATAGGATGTGAGATTAGGGTTTGAGAAATATTAATGGATGCTTTTTATGAAGATCTCATGCTTCAATCGGAATTGTGTTTGGAATGAAATGCTTTTAACAAAGATCTCTTGCTTTAAAAAATTTTGGAAATAATTGAGATACTTTTTATAGTGATCCCTTGCATTGAAAAAAATTTGAAGAAATTTGAAAAGAAAATTTGAGAATTTGTTTTATTTTTCTTTTACACAATTTTTGGAGGAATTTGGCAAATTTTGGACTGTGAGGATTTTCTTGGAAAATGATAACGGAAATTTTTTGGACAAATGACAAGTGGGAAATTCTTGAAATTCTAGACTTAGGAAATGATATGAAAATCTCATTTAGAAAATATGTACATGTTTGAGATTTGGAAGATTTTTGGATTAGAGAAGGAAAGGATAATTTATTATTATTGTTTGAGAATATTTGCACCCTCTTGGGGATTTTTAGCACTTAAGAGATTTTAATTTTGGAAAAATATTGAAATTTCAAATTTTGAAAAAGGAAGTTTTTGAGTTTTGGAAATATTGAAAACAAAAAAATTTTATTTGTTGGAAATTACTACATCATTTTTTATAATGAAAATATCTAAAATTTAAGGAAAAGAAAAAAGGGAGAAAAAAAAAAGTTTCATCCAATGTTGGGCATGCAAGTCTAAGAAACCTACCTTACAACCCACTCCAATCATCTAAAAAGGGTACTAATAAATTGGGTTCAAGGGAAACTCAACCCATGTCTCACAAATCAAGATATAATATGGAATGGATTTTAAAAGTTGGTTCTAAAAGTGCAACCTAAGCTTAATTTTGATTCCATTGTCAACCTCCCTTACACCAAAAGAAGTCCCACTTTATGTTTTGTAATAAAATAAAGCCTTAGAATGAATTCTTCAAGTCCTCTCTAGTCATTAAAGAAGACTGATCAATTAGCATTTGGTAATAAGAAAGCTAAGGTGCAGAATGAAGCTTTGGTTCCTAAGGCTTCTTATGAGTAGGATGATGGGTAGGGTTTGACTAGTGAATGGTGTTCTATTTGTTAAAGGAATGAATTCTTAGAGGTATAAGACAATTAATGTAATGGAAGATGAGAATGTTAATGCTCAGTTTGATGTTAAAGGGGACATGGGTTCTTTAGATTGCACTAACATAGAATTTCATCCTCAAAGAAGATAGCTTTTCATGAGCCATGGAGAAGCAAGTTAATTGTGAAGCTATTGGGTAGCAAAATTGGGTATACTTATCTACATTGCTTGTTATATCAACTATGGTCATCTAGAGGCCATTTATAGTTAATTGATTTAGGGAATGATTTCTTCTTAGTCACATTTAAAAATTTAAGGATCATTCCTTTGTTTTTCATGATGACCCCTCAGTGGTAGTTAGCCATTATCTCATCATGTAATGGTGATAACCTGATTTTGATCTAGATGAGTTTGACATTGATCAAGTCACTATGTGGATATGCCTCTCTCATCTACCAATGGAATATTATAGTTATAAGGCCTTATGGAAGATTCAAGATAAAATGAGGCACACGTTAAAGATTAATAAAACCATAAAGGATGTTGCTAGGGGAATCTTTGCTAAGTGGCTCTAGTCACGCTGTATGTGTAGGGTGGCTTTGGTGGGTAGAGTATGAAGGAATTCATCTAGTTTACTTTGAGTGTGGTTGATATAGACACAAAACTAGGACTTATGTTATGATTGATGAGCAATGACATGGACTTTACCAAGAACTTGTATATGATAAGGTAAAGAATGCTGAGTAAGAATTAGTTTATGGCCCATGGATTTTAAAACAAAGGTAAGGTTAATGGAAGGCTAAATATTCAATTTGCAGGTGTCTAAAATGGTGTTGTTGATAAAGGCCTAGTTGAGTTTCCCACTTTGCAACCTTGGCTAAAGCCAATGGCTAAGATGTGGCTGGAAATAATGGCATGGTGAACAAGGGAGTTGGCTCTGATGGAATAACTGATGGTAGTGATTCTACAAAATTAGTAACACATGGTGGATCTTAATTGGCTATAGGAAAGGGTAAGTAGTAAACTTCTCCAAATGGTAAACAATGTAGAATGGAAGATATGCTTGTTGTCTTACCTAAAGTTCAAAAAATTATTCCTCATACAAGTCTTGATATCTTGCAAAAAAGGTCAATAGAATCCAAGAGTTGTTGACAACTGATGAATGTAACTAGCACAAAATCTTTAAAATTGGTTGCATAAAATGATCCTCAATGTGGTAATAATGGCAAGATATTGGGTTGTTAATGTAGCATTAACAAGTTTAAAATACTAAGTGAGTGAGGCAATTATTAGGCCTTGAAGTGGGTAGGCTTCTCAATCTAGTCATAGTGTTATAGGCCATGATAACCTTAAAGAGGATCCATCTAACAACTTCGTTGTTGTGGAATGTGGGGAATCACAACATTTGGGATGTGGTCTCTTATGTTCAAGAAACTTTAATGTAAGTTAAGGATATTTTAGGCTTTACATCTAACAATGATGAGCCATAAGCTTTGGCCTAGATCTTGGTTGATACCATTTGGTTTCTTTTACTCTAAGAATCTTATGAATATACTTGTTTGGGACTATTTCAAAGTTGTGAGGGATAGCTTTAAGATGACTCTATGGTTATTATTGTAGACTAATGTGCCCTTTATGGTTTGGTTAAATCTCAAGTGAGCAGGTGGAAAGCAAGTAAGGTTTGCAAAAAAATTGGTTTCTTTGAAATTTTAAGGGAGGAGGCTCGAGGCTTTAAGGGATGCAATTGGGTTCTTTGGGATAATTCAAGTTTGAAACTTAAGTTAGTAAATAGAAGTGAGCAGTTTATCTATTTGCTAGTGTAGAAATGTGATAACCAATCATGGTTTTTTAGTGCAATGTATGGGAGTTTGCATAAGGATTGATGAAAACAACTAAGGGAAGGCCTAAGAATAATACATGTTATTGTGAATTTCCTTGGTTAATAGCTGATGATTTTAATTTGATAATGGAATCTAGAGAAAAAAAAAAAAACAAAAGTGCATCACTTTTAAGATTATAAGTAGGGGCCTTTCATTGAGTCAAAATTTTTTTCCCTTGATGGTACCAAGACACCTTTTCATTTTAGCCAAACCTTGCACACAAACACACATAAAAAAGTGTTTGCACACAACAACACTTAATTGCACAATTTAGGGAAATGCCACCATATATGAGAATGTTTCTTAACCATTGTTACTTTCTTACTCACAAAGTATAAAGGATTTGACAAATCTCTCATAAGTATTTTTCTCTGTGCTTTCCTCTTTTGTTAATGTTAAGCTTTGGCTGTTCACATTACATATTTAAAAGCTACAAGTTATGGTAGTTGATACACTTAACTACTCAAGGACATGCATGATATAACTACTAAGTCAATCATGCATAGTGGTATTCCCTACCTTTTAGAGCACTTCCTTATAATCTTTAGCCAGTAATGTCTTTATGCCTTCCTATGCTTATGGAGTGTTTACCACCTTATTTTGACATTAAAGAAATCAGCCATATTCTTCTTCTTTCATGTTAGACAAGCTACATACTTGTGTCAGCTAGCACTTCACCTTGGCTACCTAATCAACTTAGCAACAACATATTCCCATGATTTTAGAGAGAACACTCCACATTATCCCTATTTTTGTGGTCCTTGATTCACATTCAAACTTGTTTTTCACTCCAAGCCTTCACCTTGTTATCCATCTTGCAATTAAATTACATATAGTTAACGCAAACCCCAACTGTGCACTAATATTTCATTAATGCTTAAGCTAGTTCTCAGCTCGCTTATAAGCCAACTTATAATTAACCCATACATTGTTAGTTTAAACCTTAGCCTAAGTGCTCACATAGTGTTAATGCATTATCTAACTTTTGTGTGAGAGATGCATTACCCCCTTAAAGAGTATTAGAGAATTTGACCCTTTAGTGGTAAGAGACATTGCCTTACTTAAACCATCACATCTTATGTTAGAACATACTTCCCCTCTAAAGAACATTAAGGAATCTAACCCTTTACTAGTAGGAGACATTGCCTTATTTAGCCTATCACACATGTGCTCTAGCACCCAACTCTTTAGCCACTAAACATTAATGCCATAACCAATAACTTAACTTTTACTTAGCCTTCCTTGTCTTGTTATTATGAACATTGACTCTATGTTCACCTTGCCTCCTTGATGTGCTTAACTCATGCCAATCTCTATGCCAAGCATTAGCGAAAGATGGCACCAACTAGTAAGGTGAACTAACTTTCCTATTTTTGCTTCTCAAACTCTAAGCTAACCAAAGAGTATATTGAGTCCGAAAAGAACAAAATCGATAATTAAGGTGAGGAAATGAGTACAGTGTTGTCTAAATGTATTGAGCTGAAAAGGAAAAACAGAGATTGTTGAAAGAAAATGCAATTATAAAGGGTGAATATAATATAAACTAGTGCTATGTAGTTGTACACTATTCACTTGTGTTCCTTTGATTAACATTATGTTGTGTTTTAAATTTGGTGAAAAGGGCAACATCTCATTTTTGTTGTAGTTTTTCTGTTATGGTAAGGTTATCAATTGTATGACACATTTGTTATATATATTTATAATTTTAAATGTTAACTCAATTGGTTCAAATGTGGATAATGGTTGTTTATTGATTATAAATGAATTATACTATTGATTATTCTAACCCTTAGAATTTCAAGGTGATTTTAACTTTTGGCTGAAAAGTCCACAGGGATCAATGTTTAGGAAAGGCCACAATAATGGGTATTTTAGATTAAGTTCAACTATTACATTATTTAAAGGAAAAATTCCACTCTTTATCATATAAGAAAAGAGGTTCTAGTATAGAAACTCATGATTTATAACCTTTTCCTTTTTTGTTTTTTAGATGGATAGTGAAAATTAGGGTGGAAAAGTATCATTGTGGCTCTCCTTTTATGGGTATTGCCAAGGGTGAAGGTATCTAAATAATTAAACTATTAAGTTGAACCAAAAAAAAAAGCAAAAAACAAATATTTATTAGATAACAAAACACAACATAATTGTTGTAATAGGTAATAGATTCTTTATTGGTATAGTCTGATCATATAAATATTGAATTCATAAAAAACCTCTAAAATCACATATCAATGGGTGTTTAATGGCTACACTATCACAAAATAAAGCAAGTGTATCTTATGGCCAATATTTCATAATTCCTAACTATTTCAAAAATACTATCCTTAATTGTTTCAAAAGTACAATCCTTAATTGTTGCAAAATTATTAACTAATTGTTAACTTAACAACACATTTTAGTTAAGGTTTCTAGATAATTGTTTCCCAACGCTTTTATTGTGCATATTACTATGGTAGATAGTATCTAATCTACTTAAAGGGGCTATTTTTTGTCCATGAGTTTGTATAGCAGCTACAAGAACTTAGTTGGTACTAGACATTAATGTTTTTAGGATGATATAAAGACATCTAAAATTGTAATACAAAGTTGTTAATCAAGGGCTTAGTGCAAGTAATTAAATTTCAATCAAGTTGAAAGAGACCTGTTATTGGCATATGTACTCTTAATGTGTTGTTCAAGTATAGTAGCATTATAAAAATGTTGTTTAAGCCCTTTTGTAATGTTAGTATCTTTAGTACACTGTTGTTCATGAGAAGCAGTCTGACTTAATTGACGACCCTATTATTCATCAATTATATTATTAATAGAAGATCATGTCATAATTCCATCAACAAGACCATTTGCACCCTTAACTTCATTTTGTACATGCCCAACACTTTTCCCCACATTCCTAATTCCACTATCAATCTCTTTTAGCTCAACACCACCTATATGTAGAATATCCTTGACAATGGCAAATACAAGTTCATCAACCTCATGTAAAACATTGATATCTATAATATGCCCTGATCTCAACCATCTAATTCAACATATCAAACATTGCTTGTCACTTGTCTTGCTCAGTTACTTCATTAATTCATATGATTAATTAAGGAACTTGTGCATATAGTTAACTAGCATATAATTAACTATGATATTATATCCATGACTTTTATTATTACATCTAAGTTAAACATCAATAATGTATCTATAATGTTGGCTTTAATGACCTTGACATCTTCACATTCATACATAATTTTAGGTTGCAACATCATGGTCCCATCAAGATGAAACTCTATAGTAATTAATATTTCCCACGAGTAATTATATTAAGGGTTAATAAACTTTGTATGATTTCCAAATAACAAAAAGTTGCATATATGGATAACAAGTTGCATTTAATTAATAAACAATTAGGAAGTGACAAAGCTAAAGCCTAGCTTATTATAAATAAAAATTATTTATTCCATAAGCCTATTCCACTATAAAAATTAATTAATTGATTTCCTTCCACCATAAATGATTTTGTTTTCCTTTTTTACATAATCATAGATAAAATGCTTAAGTAAAGAAACAAATCTAGAATTGCAAAAAATAAGAAAGCTACAAACTAAGAAAATCGAGAAAGGGAATAGAATAAAAAAATAAAAAAATAAAAACTTAGAAAAAGAAAATTATGATAACAATTAATATGGCTTTGGGTCATAACAAATTAACTAAAATTGGCAATTTTAAACAAAAATTCTAACCTAATTAACCTTAATCCCATTAACCCATTACTCAAATTTTAAATTAATAATCTTATTAACCCTAATCCCATCAACCCATAAATTGGATTTTATAGTCCTTAAATTATAAAACTCAAATAGAAAGGTTTAAGAAAAGTGTGGACTACCATTGTCTTTGAAATAGGCCTTAAGAAAGTAATTAACACCTATTGCTTTTTGCTTCCTTTCAACTCTTATAGACCATATGATTGTTAAAAAAGTTGTCTCTCACCATTTCTTTTCTTTCAATCACTCACTATCTTGCTAAAGAATTATCTCTCACAAATGTTTGTCTCTTTTATTGTCATGAATGACTCTTTATCTTATTTTCATAAAATATTTTCCTACAAAAAGAAATTGACTAGGGTCTTGTATTTTGTTTATTTATATTATAATTACAATTTTATATTTACTTAATTGGGTTTATCTTTTACGTTTAATTAAATTTTCATTTCAAAATTACATATTTTAGTGTTTTCTTAAATTTTTTTTCATCAATTTATTATATAAAATAGGTTAATGGTTATTACCATTTGGATTTCATGTAGATTTGGGTTTGGGCTTGGCCCAACTGAGATATGGTGCTTTGTTATTGTTGTCTTTAATACACCTCAGCTTCCCTTTCTTATTAATGCGCCATATTAGAACGTAAACTTTTTTGTTAATCTGGTTTCATGGCT
Source organism: Rhizophora apiculata (assembly GCA_037832385.1). Classification (NCBI taxonomy): domain Eukaryota; kingdom Viridiplantae; phylum Streptophyta; class Magnoliopsida; order Malpighiales; family Rhizophoraceae; genus Rhizophora; species Rhizophora apiculata. The sequence goes on along the minus strand of CM075424.1, from coordinate 2,787,844 downwards.
AGCTAGAATTGTTATAAAAAAAATTCTTAGTTTATTGAATTGCTACTTTTGAAAGGTCAGATTAGATTAAACATATCATGCAAAGTTACAAATAAAATTATCTATTAACCCTTTTTAATTTCACCTAAGAAAACATCAAGACAATCTAACTTAATAACACCCAAAGAAAATATTAGCCCTAAAATAAGGATTAAAGACTTGATCTAATTTTGGTATGCATGCATAAAATTAATAATCACTCTCTTTATATATATATATATATATATAGGTTGCTAGATCTAAATGAGTAATAATTTGTCCATATATACAAAGCATAACTAATGTGAACAACCTCATCCAACCAAATGTTTTAGACTAATATAAAATCTTGAGAATTGTTCTTAAGTATGCAAAGAAGTTCCATGTCCTTGATGTGGATCTTCCTACTCTTGGTGATGAGGAAGAAGTGGAGGCATATATTTAGCATAAGGATGATGATGATGATCATGCTACATGTGTGATGTTAGTTAGTATGCCTCTTAAACTTCAAAGGTAACATGAGAATATTATGAATGCCTGTAACATGAGAATATTATGAATGCCTAGACAATAATTCTGCATCTCAAGAAGTTGATTGATATAGAAACTAGGACTAAGAGATATAAGATTTTAAAGGAATTGTTCTAATGTAAGATGGTAAAAGGATCTTCAGTGAATGCTAATATTATGGAGATTAGCTACATTAAGAAATTGGACTGATTGGGTTTTACAATAAATTCAAAGTTAAGTGTTGACCTGATCTCATAGTCTTTACCTCATGTTTGTTCACAATTTATTGTAAACTTCTATATGAACAAGTTGGAAGTTACATTAGTTGAATTATTAAATATGCTTAAAACTACAAAGCAAACTCTAAAGAAAGAGAAGACTCATTTTCTTCTCATGGATTCTTCCAATGTGAAGAGCAAAAAGGCCTAAGAAGAAGAACAAAAAGGGAAAGGCTCATGCAACCAAGGCATTTCAATGAAGCAGTGATGTGAAAAGGACAAGAGCAAGAGCATTGGCCATCATTGTGGTAAAGAAGGCCACTAAAAAATGAATTGTAAGATTTATCTTGCTAGAGTAAAGGTGAAGAAGCTTAGTGAAGCCTTTGGTTTAAGTATGTTTATGAATGGGATAAATCTTTCTACTTTTGATTTTAATACTTGGATATTGGATTTAGATATTAGATATGGTTCTCATATTTGTAGAAATATGTTAGAAATCATCAAAAATATATGGTTGAAGAAATGTGAGGTAGACCTATGATTTGTAAATGAAGCAAGAGTTACTACATTAGCCCTCGGAACTTATAGTTTACTTTTTCTTTCAAGCCTGGTAATAGAACTAAAGAATTGTTATATGTTCCTATACCTTCTAAAAACATCATTTCCATTTATAGTTTAACTTTAAGTGAATTGACTTTTACATTTAATGATAAATGTTGCTCTTTTTAGAAAAATTATGTTTATTATAGATCTAATATTTATATAAATTTTTTATATAAGCTTGATTAAGGAAGGTTAAGTTATATAAAACTTACTACTTGGATCTATTTGATTATGAATCATATAAAATATGTGAATCTTGTTTATTGGATAAATAATTAAGACTTCTTGAAAAGAAAAAGAGAATGTGTTAATGAGTTATTAGGATTCATACATATAAATCTATGTGGCCCTAAGCAACACATGCAAGAGGTGGTTTGTCTTATTTCATTATATTGACAAATAATCAATCGAGATATGGCTATGTGTATTTAAAGAAATACAAATTTGAATATTTTGAAAAATTCAAGGAATTAAGAAATGAAGTAGAGAAATAAACTAGTAGAAGTATTAAAATCCTATGATTAGATTGAGGAGGTGAATACTTAAGCTAAGAATTTGACAGTTAGTTGAAAGAGAATGAGTTTTTCTCTCAATGGACATTTACTCATATACCACTATATAATCATGTTTCTAAAAGGGGAAATATAACCCTATTAGATATGGTTTGATCCTTGTTGAATCAAGTTGATATTCCTTTATCTTTTTGGGTTTATGCCCTTGAAACCACTACTTACCTTCTTAATAGGCTTTCATCCAAATCTGTTGACAAGATGCCATATAAGATGTAAAATGTTAAGAGACCAAAAATCTCACGTCTAAAGATTTAGGATATGATACTTATATAAAGCATATATCATTTTACAAATCTTGGGATCATGTATTCCTCTCCCCCGACCAGTAACAAAAATGAAGAATAATAAAGTGAAGAGAGTTTAGGGAAAAAGAATATAGAAGTAAACTTTACAAAGTCCAAAAATTAGATAGATAGACCCTACAAGTAGTCTAATTTATGTTAAAATGTTCAATAAAATTATATATACACGCTTCAATGGTATTTTATATACATATAGTGTGTATATATATCTTGATCATACATTAAGAATACAAATATTTTTTGTTAGTCCTTTCCCCCCCTAACTTTTTGTGTTCTAATGTTATGGACTTTCACACCATCATACTAAACTAAATTCCTATCTTTTATAGGTTAAAAAAAATATGAAATCAATTATTTTTGACCTTAAATTTTACTTTTATGTTTAATTACTTCATAATTTTTAATAATCAGTTTTTCAAAATAAATATAAGTAAACTCCTTTGAATTTTGTCTCATTAAATGACATATTAATTAAACTAAAAACATTTAATGCCCTTTAAATGTGTTTAACCAACAATTTCCTAAACATATATAAGGAAATGAAAAGGTGCTAAAAAAATCATAGAGTGAGAAGAAACTAAAGCAAGCATTGGGTACACATGGCTAGCAATATTGTAACAGCGAGACTTTTGGCGTTAGCATTTGCAGTCATGCTTATACAATCCGCAACTGAAGTGCAAGCCTTAAGTTGTGTACAAAATTGTATCCATTGGATGTTCTGGTGCATTTTCTGAGGCATGTATTCCTCAGTGCGTTGCGAGGTGTGGGAAAGAACCACCTGCAGCAGGTATTCTCATTAACTAACCTTTTGTTTTCCATTTTCCTTTTTGGAAGATGAAAAAATTATAGACAAAGTTGGACTCATCTCCTTTAGGAGAGTATTACATGGACAAAATGTATAGGATATATATGCAGAAAACAAAATGAAATGAATGGTAAGTTGCATGAATATAAAATATGAGAAACACCCATAATTTGTCTAGTGGCATAAGCAAACGGAGAATGGTGTAGATTAGGCACAAAGTTCCACATTCACCTTTCTCTAGGTGCATTCCATCTTTAAAGTGGGAATCATAGCAATGACTGTTGTAGTAACAATTTGAAATTTATTTGAAACAATATTTTGCTATTAAAAAAATATGTGAGACTAAATTATAATATATCTACCATTTGTCTTCTATAAAGAAAGAGACTAGCTTATCTTTTGGTTGTTCGTCGATCTTATAATATTATTTTTTATGGATGCAGTTGAATTTGAAGGTATATCTCCAGCATGAAATCATGGGAGAAAATGTAAGATTACTTTTTGAGCTCATTTAAATGCTTGTCACATAAACTTATCATGAATGGTAACATATTTTGGATTTTAAATTTGTTCCTGATTATCTCTTCGTGACAATGAGGTTATTACGAATTTCGTCATTGTTGCAGTTGCAGAAGAGAAGGAAGTTAAAGGAATAAAGCAAATGGCAAAAGTAAATTCGAAATGTAAACTGAGGATGACAAAAGATTTCACATTGTCCTCAGTAAATTAGAGAAGTACACAGTAAACTTTTGTCTATAGTTGCAAAAAGCAGTTTGTCCATAGGTTCCCATTTTCTTTTCAGTTCAAGAAAGCATGTTAGCCATTGCCTACTTGAAAGTAAACTAGATCATCAAAATTTCGATTGGTGTGGTGCCAATCTAAGCTAGTTTCAGTCGAAGAGACCATGTCTTGCATTGCTGGGCAATAATTGGGACTAGTTGCCTTCCGCCCAAAATTTCAGGTCAAATTGGTAAGATGTCGAGGTTGAACTTGAGGTCCATACTAATTATACTAGATATACGGGACAAAGTCATGATTTCTAGTGCTAGACAATGTCATCAAAAACAAAAACAATTACCTCAAATCCCTAAATTTTATTTACCATATCAACCAAATTATAATATCATCCATTATGTAGCAAAATAAGCAATAGAAGTGTTTACATATGTTCCTTTCCACTGCATTTATGTCTCGCGTGTGTAAGATTTGTCAAGGAAATGATAATATGCAAGAAGACGCTTTTTGGAGAAAAAAAATGATATCACAAGAAGATAGTTTCAGCCTCATCAGACTGATGCTCCCCCGCTTTTGTATTCAGATTTTTAAGACATCCTATTGTTAAAGGCATTCTTTTTTTTTTTAAGAAATGATCTCACCCCCTTGTTTTCAATGAGATTTTTAAGAAATTCTTGTGCTACAATGGTTTTTATACCTAAGACCTTCTGGGTGTCGGTCGTCTATTTTGACCATTAGGCTAAAGCTTTGGTCTCCTACGCAGTATTCTTGCGTGAATGAACACGTGCTGCCTTTATATTATGTTTATGTAATATCGTAATATTACTTAAGTGACTTCTTCTATTTTACGCAAACTCAAAAGTAGTGGCTGGGGGGTCTTATTAAACTGAGTAAAATTTGATCTTAAATCTACTCCTTGTAAGGTTCTTAATTCTACATAAACTTCTTTAGGTTTCCTACTTATAATAAGAATTGATTTTCCTTGGATATTTCTCAATGTAGGTGATCCTCCTTTTGATTATCTAATAAGTAGCATTTTAAAAAAAAAAATAAAAAGATTAAAGAGAAAAAATATGAGTAATTTTTTAAAATAAAAAGGTAAATTTTAAAATATTTTTTCCTCTTAAAAATAAAATGAGAAATTTAGAATTATTTTTTCTTTGTATCATTTTAATTATAAGTATTTTTATTGCATGGAATTTTAAAAATATATAGAAATTGTTAATATAAATTAAATAAATTATAATGCACTTAGATCATGATTAAATAAATTAAATATATGTTAAAATTTTAATTTTATTAAAATACTTAAGGAAAATTATAAATTAACTATTAAGTTGATAAAAAATAAAATAATATTTAAGAATTTGTTAGGAAAATTAGAAATTGAATTAATTACTTAAATATTCTTAAATTTAAGCAAATATTATTACAAAATAATTTCATCAGTTTTCTCTTAATTTCGACAATATATATTTAGAAATTTGTATTAAATTCATATGATTACAAATTTATCATATTTATTAAAAAGTGTATTTTTACTTGTATTTTAATTTAAATGAAAAAATAAAAAAGGTAAATTTATATTTTTTTGAGTTATATTTTTGAGTTATATTTTTTTTTTTGAGAAATAAAGGTAAATTTGGTGATTTGTTGTCACTCTAAGAAAAAAAAAAAAAGGCAAATTTTACAATTTTTTTAGAAATTATTGTTTTTTTATTTTTCCTAATTATAAGCATATATACTATGGGTATTTTTGGAATATGTGAAAAATATTAATATTAATTAAATAAATTAAATTATAATTAAATAAATAAGATATAGGTTGAAATTTTTCTATTAAAATATTAAAAAAATGACTACAAATCAATTAGTAAGTTAATATTAAATACTATAAATAGTAAAAATTTAGTGAAAAATTAAAATTTAATTCAAATAATTAAATATTTATAAATTTAAATAAGTGTTATTACATAAATGTTTCATTAGTTTTCTTTCAACCTTAAAAATATATATTCACATATATATCATATTTAGTAAGCTACCAATCTATGTCAAAATTCCTAAATATCTATACGAGAATGTGTTAATTCAATAAAGATCCATTTGGTTTCTAACAATTTTTTTACTAAAATAATTAATTTAACCATGTAGTTTTAATTTCAAAATAATAATTTCAATTTCAATTTAATGACCATTTATTGGGGAATTTTATTTACAATGAAACTGCAGAAAAATTACAACCATAAAATTTTTAGTGCTTTTTGCTCTAATATGCCAATCTCCATCTTCATTCCTCCCTTCCCTTGCTATTGTCTATAACAAGGTAGAATCCTTCTCCTCTAAATAGTGGGATTAGAGTTCCTTTGATCTTACAAAACCTGTGTTTTAGAGTTTATGAGCAAAGGAAAAACCAAAGACAAATCCTTCCTAAAAGACCTAAAACACTTAAAAACTGAAAATTTATCTAAGAGTTCATTTCTAACCTTAGCTCCACTAGTATTTTTTGGTGAGAACTATTTTATATGGACTATTAAGGTGAAGGCCTATTGAAGGTCTCTTGATCTCTGAAAGATAATTGAGAATGGAGATGAAGTCTAGCACTCTTTAATAATCCCATTATAACTTAACTTAAGCATCATAGTTAGGAAACATCTAAATTGTACAGAGCTCTAACATGCATTCATTTGGTTTCACCATAATAATGTCATGTGAGAGTGCAAAAGAAGCTTAGGAAAAGCTAAAGGAAGAGTTTCAAAATAGTGACCAAAAGCATTCCAGTCCTAAACTTGAGGTAAGAGTTTGAGTCTCTCAAAATGAAAGACATTGAGTTTGCTAAGGAGTTTGCAAACAAACTTATGAAGACTATCAATGAGATTAGATTGTTAGGAGTGGACTTGACTAAACAAAGGATAAAGGAAAAGGTTTTGTTGTGAATGGTAGAGAAGTATGACTTGGAAAAGGTCTTGCTGTGATTGTTAGGAGTGGACAAACTTATGAACATAAATTTGTTTAAATTGTTAATGATTTATACAACATAGAATTTCATTTTGGTTTATTTTACTATTTGGTCAATTTGAAAATGAAGGGATTTGTAGTTTGAATGTTAGATCTACATTTGTTAAGGAAATGACAATATAGAGAAAGATACTTTTAGAAAAAAAAATGAAAAAGAAAAAAAATGATATCATAAGAAGATAGTGTTAGCCTTATCACACTAATGCTCCCCCACTTTTGTATTCAGATTTTTAAGACATCTAGTTGCAAAGGCATTATTTACTTTTTTCCCTTCCTTCTCACCCCTTTGTTTTCATTCAAATTTTTAAGAAATTTTTGTGTTTCAATGGTTTTTGTACCTAAGTCCTTTTAAGAAATTAAAGTTTGAAAATTAAGTTGTTAAGTAGAAATGAGCTATTTATCCAGTTGCTAATGTAGAAAGGTGATAACCAATCATGGTTTTTTAGTGTAGTGTATAGGAGTTTACACCTAGATTGATGAAAATAGCTAAGGGAAGGCATGAGAACAAACCATGCTATTGTAAATTTCCTTGGTTAATAGTTGATGATTTTAATTTGATAAAGGCATCACTACCAAAAAATAATGGATTAAGGTAATAGTTCAAAACTACTACTTTTGAGCTAAAAACCACTACTTAAAGTCTAATGCAGTGATTTTTTGGCTACTACATTTGCAAGTATTGCAATAGATCTAACATAGCAATTCTCTCTACTTATAGCAACACATATGCAATTGCTGCCAAAAGGCAATTGAGGCAGTGATTTTTTTGAAAATAGGTAGTAGTTCTTTAAGATAATAAGTAATGATTTTTTAGAGAATAAACAACTATTTTTTAAAAGAATAGACAATGATTTTTTAAACAAATAGGCACTAGTTTTTTTAGGGAATAGGTAGCAGTTTTTTAAGGGAATAGGCAATAGTTTTTTTTCTAAGGAAATAGGCAACAATTTTTAAGGGAACAGATAGTGGTTTTTTAAGAGAATTGGTAGCAGTTTTTTTAAGCGAATATGTAGCAATTTTTTAAGTAAATAGGCAATAAATTTTTAAGAAAATAAGTAGCAGTTCTCCAATTATTTCAAAGTTCTAAAACTATGACATCTATGACAATTATATGAATAGAATCAAAAAGATTGATTACACACTAAGTTTTCCCTAAAGAACACATTTTATTGACAATGAATTTAGTAAGCATCCCACAATCTAAACTAAATGTTGTGTAAATAAAGGCATTAATCAAAGATCAACATGGGAGAAATGAGTCCTCTTAGTCAAGCATAATAAGTAATTGAAATGTAGACATTGGGTTCACTTAAGCATAATAAGTAAACAACTAGTAAGAGATAGCAATAGAAATTCAAGTTAATTTTCTATAGTTGATTCAATCTATTACAAATGAAGTAATTCATATGCTATCTACAAAACCTTCAAATTAGAGAGAATAAAGTGCAATTGCATTATCTTCTTCTCCATTCCATGAGGTAAGGGTCTGTTGCCTTCATGAGGAAATTAGTAACAATCCATATACTTCTCCTCATAAGACCAGTGCAAAGAGAGAGAGAGAGAGAGAGGGAGAGAACAAATATTAGATGCATCCAAAACTAGACAAATATAAGGCCTTAAAATGATCACAGAAGATGGTAATGGTAGTAGTACTAGAAATCAATTAAGTATTTAAGGGCCAAAGGGTATTACTAACTAGCATACGTCTTACAAAGTGAGACTATACTAAGAAGCGAGTAGTACTAAGAATTAGTTTTGCATGTTGTTGTGGCCATTAACTTGTTTTTGCTAATGATTGCACAAATTTTTCATCAGCGTTCAACTTTAATAGAACACTAGGAAGCTTGTTGGAACAACCTTGGAAAACACCTCTAATAATTTGCCTAATGCATCCTTTGTAGGAAAATTAGTATGCATCTCTATGCTAGCAAACTTGTCATATATAATCAAAAAGACTCCAAAATGGACAATAGGTGTGGAAGACATACCAATAAATTATTTTGTAACTTACATCCAAAGCATAATTATTAGGATCAGTAGACATGTCAATAGCCCACGCCTACAGCAGAAGATTGATAGCTTTGTTATGGGAATGTAAGGAAACTTGAACTACCTATCAATTAAAGAACAATAATGCATGTTGGTTACATTGTGATCCCATCTTCATGTATTCCCATAAAGGCTAAAAAGCATAAAAGGAAGAAAACATTAATAGTTTATCAATTAACTTGAAATTTATATTTCTTAGGCATAAACATGTGAAGTTCCCGACTTCTCCCTAGGATCTACTAGTTCATGATACTGAGAGGGGGGTGAATCAGTGCAATTCGCATAAGTGAACAGCAAACTCTTTCTCAAACTCGGGTAGATCTATTGCTACCTACTAATTACAATAGTTCACCTTTCAGATTGCCTAGCAGACAATTGTTCTTATTTAGGTCTTCGTTAGGTTATGAGTTGGCTGATACTTCAGCTGCATTCACAAGTCAATTCAAAACACAGAATGTAAAGCAATCACACGAGATTTACGTGGTTCCGTCAACGTGATGTACATCCACGTGGTAGGGACTCTCCCTTACGAGACTATCCATTATACTGAGAATTCAGGTACACTTTGAACTATTGCAATTACTAAGTAAATACAATAACAGCGTCTACCCTTCTTCTAACTTGTCTTGCTCTGTTGAATTGAAAGGCTGCTCCACTGCTGCTTAGAAGTTCACCACAACGCTTTTTAACCTCTCTTGAAGAAGTCTGAAAATACGTTGAGTTCAATGCTTCGCCAAATTCCTTCTCTACGTTGTATCACACAACTCCTGCTTTTACCATCTCACGGAGGTCTCAACTCTCACTGTCTCACGGCTGCCTGTCCGTTTCTCTCTCTTGCTGTCTAGATTTCTCTTTCTTCTCGAATTTCTCTCTCTTCTCGAAATTACCGATAATTTCCTTCTGCTGTCGCCGGAAATCTCCTCTGTTAAATAACCAGCCGCTTTGATCGTCTCTCTTTTCTACCGATGGTGTAGGGTTGCCGTGTGCCTTGCTGTCTCCTCGCCGACGACGTCCTTTCTCTCTCTCCAGGCGTTTTCTCTCTCTTCGTTTGTTGGTTACTGTTCATCGACGGCACCACTCTCTTCGTCCTTACCGGTGGTGTTCTTTCGTGTAGAAGAATATTGCCGACTCACCTTGTTCTTTGTCTTCCAAGACCATTATATACTCTACTCCATGAAACCCTACTAGGGTTTACGTGGCGAACGACCCTTCCGTATGGTTTTACCTTTTTGCCCTTCCATGTGGGTTTACTTTCTTGCACACGTAAACCTAGTTGACAACAATTACAACCTATATAAAGCTGTGGGAACAACAACATGTGATCTATTGATATATTCAGGATGGTTTCAATAAGCAGAGTTTCATTAGAAAAAGGATATTTGGTAAGCAATTATATAATTATAAAGAAACCATTAACAGTATAAACTATAATATAAGAGGAAAAAATGCCCAAGTATGTATAAACTAATCAATCATGCCAAGAAAAAGTGGAATAGAGAAACTATAGAATAAAAAGAAGCTAAAAAATTAGAAAAGGAAATGGGAAGGTTGAGGTTAACATTATTAGTTCCTAAAATGCAACTGTGAAATTAGTATAAGATTAAAATTTTTTTTGTTTAAAAAGAGAAACAAATGAATGTCTAGGGTAACATAAATTGATTTTGATCTTTACCTAAGTGAATGTGCCTCTAGAATAAGAAGAAACACATGGATTTCTACATTGAATAATGTCATTGACATGCCTTTAGTTAAAAATCCTCTGATTTTGTATCTTATATAACTTTAATTGCTTTAAACAAAAGCTAGATTAATAAAAAAGAGTAAATAGTAAGCACTAAAACCAATCAAACCACAAATGGTTTCCCAATCAAATAGTAGCTTACTGAAATGTTCAAAACATAAATATCAAATTGGGAAAGGAAAACAAAAAGGAAGAGCAAAAAAGAAAAAAAATTGGTAAGGATGTAGTGAGCTTTAAAGGCAATTTTTCATCCATGTTCGATTTCCCATCTGCATGCATTTGTGCAGTAATGTTTCCTTGAAGACTTAAAAAAAATAAAATAAAGAAATAATTAATAATGGATGCCTAACTATTATAACAACTTTCACAAATTTATCTTTTCTTACTCTTCCAAGACAGCTTTAATATTCCGGTGTAGTTTCACTACAAAAACATTGTTCTTAGTAAGCAATTACAATTTTAAAGAAATTTTACATTATAATATAAAAGAGATTGAAGGCAAAAAAATGGAAATACAAGGATACATATAAAAGAAAACAATCTTGCCAAGAGAAAGTGGTGCATAGAGAAACTATAGAATGAAGAAAAGAAAAAAATTAAGATAAAGGAAAAGAAAAGAGGTAATGGTGATGGACAAAAGTCAAAATCAATTCAAGATTCGAATTCTTTATGTTTAAAAACAAAAAACTAATGAAATTGAAGGCAACAAAAAATAACACTAGTCACTACATGGCACAACAAAGTTTGAAAGTTATTGAGATTATGTTGCTTAAGGGAGCAAAATCATCGAGAATTGGCTACTTCTTGCAGCCCAAAATTGAAATTTAGATGTCCAACCTAAAAGGATTATTATTAAAGCTCAGCAGGCACTTTGCAAATTTCCCTATATTTGAAAAGGAATCATGTAGCATAAAAAGAAAGAATGTCATGTCCTTATATTTGAAATTTAACAGCGTATATAATTTGATACTACAAACAAAACTAATTAGATATGAGTCCCTCTTGCTTCAAATGAATGAATCAATGATGAATGTGTTAGCCTTCAAGGTTAAAAATGAAGCTAAATAAAAGAAAAGAATAAATTGATGAAACAATGAAAAGCTATAATACAACAAAGTGATCAAATCCAAGTAAAGAACAAAAGATTATAGAAAAAGAAGATGCCAAAACCTGTTGGCAAGGCCATTGACATTGACCTCGTTTACAACATAAGATATATCCCTTTGCATGAAATTCCCACCCACCATTGTCCCTTTCTTGTTGTCCCACCCTTTATTTAAGAAGCTAATCAAAACGAACAACAAACAATCTGAAACTAGAAATCAATTTTGGAAGCCCTAGGCAGTCTTGGAAACAATCTTTTCAAAATATCAATCAATTCTAACCTGAGAGAGTACAAAAACCCTGAATGCCCAAAATTATCTCAGAAAAAAAATAGATCAAAATGAATTGTACACTATAAGGTCAAAGAATTAAATCTGATTAAGAGAATCAAAAATAAATTTATCTCTTCATTTTAATAAAAATATTAGGTAGCGATTAGGAACCACTACCTTATTCAAAAATAGGTAGTAGCTTAAGACTGTTGCCTTAACCCCCCCTTTTTTTTTAACACAAAGATTAGGCAGCAATTCCAAACCTCTGCTTTTTTTTATTTCAAGAAAAAAATTAGGCACTGGTTCAGGACTACTATCTTGTTCCATTTAAAAAAAAAAAGGCAATAATCTAGAATCATTGCATTATACCTTTAATTTTAAAAGGAATAAGTAGTTGTTTAGAATTGCTACCTTAGCCCCTTAATTTTAAAAAGGAATAGGTAGTGGTTTATAACTACTACATTAGCCCTTTAATTTAAAAAAAAAAATTAGGTAGTGGTTTTTAGATCGCTGCCTTATTCCTTTTTAGAAAAAAAAAAAAAAAAAAGAGATAGTGGTTTAAGACCATTTCCTTAGCTTCTTATTTTCAAAGGAAATAGGCAGGATTGTTACCTTAGCCTTTTATTTTTATTTAAAAAAAAAAAGATTAGGTAGTGGTTCCAAACTACTACATTATTCATTTTTCAAAAAAAAATAAGTAGCAGTTCCAAACTGTTGTCATATCCCTTTATTTTCAAAAGGAATATATAATAGTTTAGAACCATAACCTTAGCCCCTTGTTTTCATTTTTTCAAAAAGAAGATTAGGGTAGTAGTTCCAAATCACTACCTTAATCCTTTTTCAAAAAAAAAAAAAAAAAAGTAGTAGTTCAAGATTGATGCCTTATTCCTTTTTTTTTTTTAAATGAAAGACAAGGTAGCCGCTACCTTATTGCTTTTTTTTTTTTTTAAGAAAAAAAAATTAATGGCTTAAGATTGCTACATAAACATTTATAACTATTGCCTTTTTTTAAGATAACACAGTGATTTTGAACCACTATAATATAATTGTTACCTAAAGTCAATTATTGCCACAACATATTTACGTAGTAGTTATTGGTATTGTCTTAGGTGTTTTAGCAAGCGATTTATAACCATTGCATAAGAATCACTGCTATTGTTCATTTATTTGTTAATGCATCTAGCAAAAAAAGGGGATTGAGTCACCTTTATGATTATAAGTGGGGGTCTTTCTCTAAGTCAATCAATGAGCTACCTTTGTTAGACTTAGGCTTCTTGGGACCTCAATTAACTTGGCCTAAAGGTAAAATGCCTCAAAAAAAAGTACTTTGTAGGTTAGACAAAGCTTTGTGTAATGTGTAGTGAAGGCTTTATTGGCATACAGTGGAAATTTGTCATTTTTTTCTAGTTAGCTTTAAGCATTTTCCTTTACTAGTATGGTTGAATGGGATTCAACAAATGCATAAACAGGACTAGCCTTTTCAATTTTAGGCAACATGACTTCTTCTTAAGGATTTTCGTATGCTCTTATGAGACTTATGGAATTAAAAGGTGGCTATCCCCATTGCATTTTCAAAACTCTCTTCTATTTTAGTGGAATGGAATAAAAAAATTTTTTTGGTAATGTCTTTTCATGGAGGAAACATCTTTTAGCATGACTCTAGGGCAGCCAACTATCTATGGAGAATTGCATGTCAATGGGTCTTATTGCCTTGGAGTGTCATTTATAAATTGAGTTGGAAGCAATTTTAGCTTAAAAGGAGATCTTCTAGTTCCAAAAATACTTGGCCTAGTAGATTTAGATGGTGACTAGAATACCTAATATTTTCAAGCAAACACAATGGTCTAAGGAAAATGTAATAAAATTAAAGCCTTACGAGATGACATAGAGGGATGGATTTAGAATAGTGTATTGTTGCAGCTTTAGCTTGTAATCATTTTAAACAGTTATTTTTGAAAAAGGGCAATATTTCAGATGCTTTTCCATTTCCTAGTTGCTTTCCTCATTTATTTACTTCATATATATTTGCTCTTACATGGCCTTTTAATAGTGAAGAAGTTAAGAAGACTTTGTTTGACATGAGACCTTTCAAGGCACCAAGTTTGGATGGTTACAAAGTTGTATATTTATCAAAAAACATAGGACTTGGTTAATCCCTTAGTTATGGATAATGGAACACTATTGGTCCTTAACTTAAGATAGAACCATGTCATGATGTGAAGCCTTATGCTCATCTTTAGGGCCACTAGTCAACTTAATGGTGCTAGTTGGATATGAAGGGAGCTTGTTCATTAGAAGACTACCTCCAATGATGTTGACTTTCTTGTTATTGCTAGCTAGCAAGTCCAATTCTTCCGTTCTTAGTAAGAACTTCTATTCATTTGCTATTTTTTTTGGCATAATAACTTTTCCTTCATTTTTTTGGTATATTAGAAAATAAGATCTATTGAACTTTTGGAACATGTCATCACATTTAGAAATTTGAAGAAAGAAATCTTATCCTTAATAGGAAACAAAGATTAATTAAGATTTTTGGCTCATAGTTGAACTAAGTAGTATTTAGTTTGTTGGCATAACTTTTTCTCTAAACTTCCAAATTAGTTAATTCTTATGGTAAAAGAAAGATAAGAGATAGGGTACAACTCTTCATATGACTAAAACTTAATTCACATTTTGTATAAAAAGAAATTTTTGCTACATCATATGAGTCAATGAAATTTTTTGAGATTGACTAAGGATATAACACCAAAACAAAAAGAGTTTGTCCCAACATAAAAGGAGGGATGTAAAGGAGAATCATAAAAGAGAGAAAGGATTAGAAAAAAAGAGAAGAAGCAAGCTAAGAAAAGAGAAAAAGGAGAAGGTAATAAGGTTTAATTTGATATATATTTTCATTTTAACTTTACTCTTTTAGTTTGTGTGATTTATTCCCACTTATGTTTTATTTTATGCATAATTTACATATTTTTTATTTTTATTCTTTTTGCAAGTGAGGAGTTATGTGAATATTTCAAATGAATGTGTGTCATCAAATGGAAGAAAATATTGATGGAAGTGTAAGAAGTAAATAAAAAGAATCATTGACAATATTTTTTGATTTGATTTGGAGTTGTTTTCGAAGAGGAGTCCTACCTTTATTCAAAAACCAAATCCAATCATGATGATATGTCAATAATGATTGAGTACTATTATGTATTTAGGGCATAAATTTCATTTTAGAAGTTCAAATTAAGTTATTTTATATGATCAAGAAAACAAAAGAAATAAGGCTATAACTTTTTAGTTTATGTAGAACTCTTTGATTTGGTTTCTATGTAAAGAAACTTTACTTAGAAGTTATGGGTCAAAAGTTTTTTAGAGGTTAAATGGAAATAGGAATTTCAAACTTGTTAAAATATAAGAAGAGACATAAAATCAATAAAGAGATAAAGGAGAGAAAGGGAAGAAAAGAAGTGACAAAAAAGAAGAAGGAAAATGAAAATAATAATCCATAAGCTTGCAGAAAGAAGGAAATAGCTTTGACTTTGAGTTTTAATCCTTAAAGACTAAGTTTTGTTTGATTTTTATTACTTATTCCTTAATGTATTCTCGTTGGGTTTTCTTTTTTTAAGCTTAATGAATTTGTTGAACTTCATTATCACTAGCTAAATTATTCTAAGGTAAGGTTTATATGTAATTTGATCTTTAGTTTATGTGATTAATTATTCTTTTAATTCAAGACCTCTTTTTTTTATTATTTTTTTATTTGTATGTAGAGTTATATTATCAAACTTAATGCTTTAAGAGTTTGACTACCTTTTGCATGATCTTGTGATCCAAAAAATAAACTTGAGAAAGAGTTATATGAATTAGATCAATTGTAATATTAACCATGTGTTAGACAATGAGATTGAGAGTTGATTAGGATTAAATGTGGTAATTGACGAAGAGAAAAGTGTTAGGAGTCCCCTTTCTTAAATTTGAGATTTCATAAAACTTTATACTTGTTTGCTTGTTTAAATAACATAAATCCTTAATTAATTTAATAGACAATGAAAGGATTAACTTGACTTAAGAAAGGTAGTTAATTAATTAGGAAAAAATTTGCTATCACATGTAATAATTTTTAATAAATCTTAAATTTTTTTTCTCCTAGATTGAATTATTTAATCGATTGCATAACTGGGATTGAATGAAATTTAAAACCCTAGTGTCCTAATATCTATAGTTTCTTTCCACTTGGAAATTGAAAATAATTTATGTAGTTAATTCAACTTGGGTTAGATTCGTAATTGTCTTAATAGTATCAAATAAAACTCCATGGGAATGATAATCTATTCATCCTATATTGCTTAATCAATTAGGTATACTAGCCTAAATGTAGTGCATGATTCACACATCATGCTTTTAGTGTCATTGCTAGGGACTAGTCATCTACATTATTAACACTAATAATCTAGCTTTCAATTAGATTATTAATTTGTAGTGTTAATTTTTTGCTTTGGTTTTCATAGTTTTTTTTTTAGTTTACTTTTATAGCTTAGTTATTTGATTTATTTTTAATTTACTTGGTTTTTAATTCTTGGTTGTAGGCATGTATGCATGACCCATACTAATGGTAAGAACTTGCTACTTTTGACTATAAGATAGAGAGAATAATTAGAAAATTTTTGACACAAAAAGAGAAGAACATTATGGCATAAGAAAAGGAGGTACAAAAAAAATGAAGAGCCCTTAATTCATATGCTGCACCATCTTCAAAAAGGTTAACATCAAGCATTACTAGGCTAGAAATCCAATCTAACTCCTTTGAGATGAAGTTGGTTATCAATTAAATGATCTAAATGAGTGTTCCATTAATGGTTTATCTAATGATGATCCCAATTATGATATTACTAACTTAAAATTTGAGATACTTTTAAGTATAATGATGTTATTAATGATGCTATTAGGCTTAAAGTATTTCCTTTTTCATTGTGTGATAAAAGTAAGAAGTTAGTTTAACTCTCTTCTTGTGGATCTATTTAGTATTACTACTTGTGATTCAATGGCATAGAAAATTTAAGCTAAAATTTTCTCCTTTTAAGGATATATAACAAAGTTCTTTTTTTCTTTTTATGTTTTATTAATTTCTTTTTTGAATGTTTTACATGTACTTTGATGATTTGAAAGAGGAGGGAAAGGAAGGAAAAGGAGGTGGTAGCTTAATGGTAGTAGCCATTTTGTCGTCAATGATGCTTTAATGACTAGTCAATGGGAAAAATTGGAGACAAATTAAATACAAAAAGGATGTAACTAGTAAGAAATTTCTGGTATCAAAAATTTAAAAATTTTAAGATGACTGATGGTAAGCCAGCAGTAGAATAATTTGTTGAAATTTAAAGGATTTTAAATCATCTTTCATAATACAAAATGCCTACAAATGAAATTGTAATTGTGAATTCCAATATTTGATAAATTGCCACTTTTTGAAATATTTTTCAAGAGAAGCATAAAATATAAGAAAAAGAATATTATCCCATGAAATTCCTTACTAACCATCTTTAGGGTCGTTAAAGAAGTTTTGCATAAAAGATGAAAACAATAAGCATGACTCTTATGTTTTAAAGTTACATATGATTGAGAAAACACAATCAAGTGAGTCCACTAATAGAAGAAAGAATCAATCTAACGTTAACAAATGAAAATCAAAAATGCAAATATAAAAAGGGCAAATGTCATTTTTGTCACAAAAAAGGGCACAACATGAAAAAAATGATTCCTATGATTAGAAAGATCAACTGAGGATGACTTCACTTAATAGTTTTTGATTCTAATGTTGGCCCAACATGTTTGTGAGAAATAAAAGTTTCTTTAAAGCTATGAAACTAGTAAATAGTGTATTGTTATGTACATGTGAAAATTCCATTATAGTTTTTGTCATAGGAAATTAGCCAGGAAGAAAATGTAGTTCACTTCTAAAAGACTGACAACTTTATCCTTCCAAATGAAGTGTGTTTATGGGAAATGGTTTATTTTTGTAATGGCATGTTCAAACTTGTTGTTGCTAATAATAATGTTAATGTTATGCTTATATTGTTGCAGCATTCTTTTGGTATGGCATAATAGGTTAAGACATATAAACTTTAGAAGATTACATGATATGGTTAAATTGAACTTGTTGCCATACTTTGATAAATCTAAAAAACAAATGCATAACTTGTAAGTTAACAAAAATAATATAGAATTCTATTTCCAAGTAGTTGAAGAATCTTTAAACATGTTAAAATTAATTATTAGTGATGGTGTGTGATTTTACTATTTACATATTTTGAATATTCATTGATAAAAACTCAAACAACTACTATGTTTAATTTTGATGCATACTAAAAATAAATCTCATGAAAGATTCAGTTTGTATAAAATAAAATTAAATTCCTAAATGGATTTTTCATCAAATACTTTGTTTATCTAAGAAGGGAGCAAAATATTTTTGATACTGATTTTTTAAGTATATGAGAATTCTTCATGAGACTACTATTCCTTACACTCTATAAAACAAAATGGTGTTGCTAAATACAAAAATTGCATGTCAATAGAAATGATCAATGTCATGTAATCAAAATTATGGCTTGAGTTAGGGGATTTTGTGGGGTGAGGCATAAACTTATAACATTCCATATTTTTAAATATAAATCTACCCAAAAGTAACAAAACAACCCTATATAAGTTCTTAAATAAAGAAAGCCTAACCTTTTTATTTAAGAATTTGGTTTGTAAAGCAATTGTTAGGTTTCCTTAATGAAAATTGAAAAGTTGGCTCAAAGGAGAGTTGAGTCCATCCCTTTTAGGATATGTTCACAAACAATAAGACCTATCAATTAATAGCAAAGAGGGTTTAAACATCTTAATATCTATTCTAAAATAATCATTAAATTGATAAATGATATTTTTGATGAAATTAAATTCATCTCAATTTCTAACATTCCAAAACAAAACAAGTTCTTGATAATGAAAATGATGCTTTAGGAAATAAAAATAAAAATGATGAGGAGCAAAAGAGTAAGGGAAGTAAAGACTTTTTTGGTTATGATTTCTTTTGTGTTCCTAGTTGACGAGAAAAGGAATTAGCATGTAATTCAAATTCTATCTAAAAGATAATCTTAAGACATTTGATGAAATAATGAAATTACAAAGATTCTTTAGTACCTAGACACATTGAATCAATCCTCTTTTATATATATGTATCTTTCTATGTTAGCTACAGGAGGTGGTTTCCCAATTTTCTATGGTATTATGCTATAGTCTTTGCTTGTCCATCCCATCTCATTCTTAATTTGGCTATACTTAGATGTAGCCAACCATGTTTCTGATGGTTAACATAGATCTCATGAGACCCACCATCACTATGAAATAACCTCTACCCTTTTCCTTTGTTTACTAGGCGAGAGTAAGTAATCTCTATTAGCAGAGCGACCTCAAGTAAAAGTTCTTATGTCATGTAAATGTCCTTCAAGCAATCCAGTCCAGTTACCACCACGAAGGTGGCTTGTCAACCTTGCCTTCCCTCCTTCAAAATAATGTTCTTTAGCAAATGCCCTTCCTTGGGTTAAGGGCAACATAGCAATAAGTAGCTTGCTCCCACTTCCTTCCAGAGTAGGTGCTGGTGAGATAGAGCTAAGAGCTAACCTAGACTTTTCACATATTGTCTCTTCTTTCCAAAAAGGAAGGGGAAAAAAAAAGAAAAGATAATAAGTGTTTGTAAAAAAAATGACCTTATTCTTTTCCACTTTGATGCTATTTTCCTCATCAAATTTTTTTTTTACATTTAATTTAATTACGAAAAGAGCTTTTGGAAGATTAATTTACAATCCTCTTAGGATTTGACCATTTTAACTTCCATGAATAGCTTGAGGAAGATAACATAGTATGTGCCTTATAATCATGCATATTAGAATATCTTACTAGGATTGTATGCTATATATGAGATATATATCACAATTGTGATGCTAATGCATGAGATTAACTATAATTAACTAAATCCAACAACTCAAATATTAAGTACATGATAAGAACATTGTGAGTTGGCTTTTATAATTATAGAGAAGTATTGTTTGAAGAAGGTTTGTTAGGTTAGCTTAAAAGCCTCCTTAACTTGAATATGTTTTATATCATAATTAATGGGTTCCTAATTAACTATATTTGTGTGATTTGGATGAAGTTATTCTCCTGATCACATTAAATTTAGAGACAATGGTTAGGTGTACCATATGTGATTTGTTTAGATAAATAGCTTGTCATTTAATTTGATATAAAAGTCACATGTGATGTAAATTGATAAGTTATGTTATCTACCTAATTATTTTTTAACTTGATTTGTTAGATTATCTTAAGGTGAAATAAATTAAATGGATCTTGACCCACTAGAAAAATTTTAGAGTAAGATCTTTCAAGGTCAATATAGAGATTTATTGATTTAAATACAAAAAGTGGAAGCCAACTAAAATAAGGATTTAAAGAACCTAATCTAATTTTGGTATGTATCGCATGAATTTAATACTCACTCACTTTTAATATATATAGGCTTACTAGATCAAAATGAGTAATAATTTGTCCATATATACAAAAGCATAGTTAATGTGAAAACAAACTCATCAGACCAAATGTTTTAGACTAGTATAAAATCTTGAGAATTGTTCTCAAGTAAGGAAAGAAGTTCTACATTGTTGATGAGGATCCTTCTACTCTTTGGTGATTGAGAAGAAGTGGAGGCATATATTTAGCATAAGGATGATTGTTGATCATGCTACATGTGTGATATTAGATAGTATGTCTTATAAACTTCAAAGGTAACATGAGAATATCATGAATGCCCTGCACAATAAAGTCTGCATCTTAGGAAGTGTTTGATATAGAAAACTAGGACAAAGAGATATGAGATCTTTAAAGGAATTGTTTCTAATGTAAGATGTAGAAGGATCTTTAGTGAATGCTAATATTATTGAAGATTAGCTACATTAAGAAAATTGGGCTAATTGGGTTTTTACCATAAATTTAGAGTTAAGTGTTTACCTAATCTTTGTAGTCTCTACCCTAGGTTTGTTCATAGTTTATTATGAACTTCTATATTGAACATGTTGGAAGTTACCATTAGTTGAATTGTTGAATATGCTTAAAATGACAAAGCAAACTCTAAAAATGTGAAGACTCCTTTTCTTCTCATGGATATCTTGTAATATGAAGAGCAAGGCCTAAGAAGAAAGAACTAAAAAAAAGGGAAAGGCTCAAGAAAACCAAAGGCATTTGAATCAAGTTAGGGTGATGCGAAAAGGACAAAAGCAAGAGCACTTGCCATCATTATGGTAAAATAGGCCACTAAAAAAAGGAATTGCAAAATTTATCTTGCTAGACTAAAGGTGAAGAAGCTTAGTGAAGCCTTTGCCGTTTAGGCATGTTTATGATTGAGATTAAATCTTTTTACGTTTGATTTTATTACTTTGGATATTAGATATTGGATATGGTAAATATATTTGTAGGAAATATGTAGGAAAATCTTTAGAAGTAAATGTTGAAGAAATCTAAGGTAGACCTACAATTTTGTAAATGAAGCAAGAGTTGTTACATTAGCCATTTGGAAACTTATAGTTTACTTTTTCATTCTAGGCCTATAATAGAACTAAAAAATTTGTATTATATGTTCCTATACTTTTTTGAAAACATCATTTCCATTTCTAGTCTAACTTTAAATGAATTTACATTTACATTTAATGATAAAGGCTTGTTTCATTTGAGAAAAATTATGTTTATTATAGATATAATATTTATATAAATTTTGTTATATAAGCTTGATTAAGGAAGGTTAAGTTATATAAAAAATTGTTTATTTAAGATCTATTTGATTATGAGTCCTAATAAAATATTATGATTCTTGTTTATTAGATAAAGGATAATTGAGACTCTCCTTTAAAAAGGAAAAGAAAACATGTTAATGAGTTATTAGGATTTATACATATAGATGTATGTGTGTCCTAAGCAACACATGCAAGAGGTTGGTTTGTCTGATTTCATTACATTCACACAAATAATCAATCATTGATGCTTACGTGGTTACGCTATATTTAATGAAAATACAAAATTTGAATATTTTGAAGAATTCAAAGAATCAAAAAAATGATGCTAGAGAAACAAACAAGTAGATAGATTGAAATCCTATGATTAGATTTGCAGGAGAGTGAATTACTTAAGCGAAAAAACTTCGCCTGGTGGTTTCTTGAAACCCATCGAGAATGAGCTTTTCTCTTGCACTGATACATTTAGTCAAACACCACAACACATAACCCATCAGATGTTTCCGAACGCAAGAGGAGGAATATAACCCCTATTATAAGAATATTGTTTGATCCTTCGACCGCTAGATCAACTTGTGGGATATTCCTTTATCTTTTTGGGTTTCTCTGCCTTTGAGGACTTGCCAAGACCTACTTACTCTACATTTCTTAATAGCACTTTTGTCCAAAATCTAATTGACAAGATGGCATATGAGATAAAAATGGTAAAAGAGTAAACCATCTTCTCCCCTGTCGCACTAGAACGATCTTCTTATATGGCGATACATATGCATAATCTATAATAAAGCCGCTACTACGCATCGTAATCCTTCAATTATCAATTCCTGGGATGCACTGTATTCCTCCTCCCACAGCCCCACAATTCTAGTTAAAAACAATATGAAAAGATAATAAAATGAAGAGAGTTAAATCCGGCGTGGAAAAATACTATAGATAATAAACTTACAAAAGTCCATAAAATTAGATTAAATAGACCCCTGACAAGTAGTCCTACATTTATGTTACAACATGTTCACAATATAAATTAAATATAACACCTTATCTCAATTGGTATTATTATATATATATATTAAATATATAGGTATCACATATTATATATATATACTATTAATACTATATTATATATATATATATATGAGTGTATATGCTATCTTGATCTATACATTAAGATTCAAAATCTCTTTTATAGTCAGGTAACTTAAAAATACAAAATCGAGGTTATCGTTGTAACCATTAATTTGGAGCTTCATTTTTTTAATGTTTAAGTTCAGCTTCATAAACTTTAATA
>CM075424.1:2664303-2764303 GCA_037832385.1 Rhizophora apiculata | reverse complement strand
TGGATTGCTTGAAGGACATTTTACATGACATAAGAAATTTTACTTGAGGTCCTCTGCTAATAGAGATTACTTACTCTCCCTAGTAACAAAGGAAAAGGGTAGAGGTTATTTCATAGTGATGGTGGGTCTCATGAGATCTATGTTAACCATCAGAAACATGGTTGGCTACATCTAAGTATAGCCAAATTAAGATGAGATGGGATGGACAAGCAAAGACTATAGCATAACTACCATAGAAAATTGGAGAAAACCCACCTCCTGTAGCTAACATAGAAAGATACATATAAAAAGAGGATTGATTCAATGTGTCTAGGTACTAAGAATCTTTGTAATTTCATTATTTCATCAAATGTCTTAAGATTATCTTTAGTAAGCAATATGGAATTTGATTACATGCTAATTCCTTTGTCTCGTCAACTAGGAACACAAAGAAATCATAACCAAAAGTCTTTACTTCCCTTACTCTTTTGCTCCTCATCATTTTTATTTTTATTTCCTAAAGCATCATTTTCATTATCAAGAACTTGTTTTTGTTTTGGAATGTTAGAAATTGAGATGAATTAATTTCATCAAAAATATCATTTATCAATTTAATGATTATTTTAATAGATATTAAGATGTTAACCTCTATGGCTATTAATTGATAGGTCTTATTGTTGTGAACATATCCTAAAAGGATGGACTCAACTCTCCTTTGAGCCAACTTTTTCAATTTTCATTAAGGAAACCTAACAATTGCTTTACAAAACCAAATTCTTAAATAAAAAGGTTAGGCTTTCTTTTATTTAAGAACTTATATAGGGTTGTTTTGTTACTTTTGGGTAGATTTATATTTAAAATATGGAATGTTATAAGTTATGCCTCACCCCAAAATCCCTAACTCAAGCCATAATTTGATTACATGACATTGATCATTTCTATTGACATGCAATTTTTGTATTTACAACACCATTTTGTTATAGAGTGTAAGGAATAGTAGTCTCATGAAGAATTCTCATATACTTAAAAAATCAGTATCAAAATATTTTGCTCCCTTCTTAGATAACAAGTATTTGATGAAAAATCCATTTAGGAATTTAATTTTTATTTTATACAAACTGAATCTTTCATGAGATTTATTTTTAGTATGCATCAATTAAACATAGTAGTTGTTTGAGTTTTTATCAATGAATATCAAAAATATGTAACATAGTAAATCACACACATCACTATAAATTAATTTTAACATGTTTAAAGATCTTCAACTACTTGGAAATAGAATTCTAATTATTTTTGTTAACTTACAAGTTATGCATTTGTTTTTAGATTTATCAAAGTATGGCAACAAGTTCAATTTAACCATATCATGTAATCTTCTAAAGTTTATATGTCTTAACCTATTATGCCATACAAAAGAATGCTCAACAATATAAGCATAACATTAACATTATTATTAGCAACAACAAGTTTGAACATGCCATTACAAAAATAACCATTTCCCATAAACACACTTCATTTGGAAGGATAAAGTTGTCAGTCTTTTAGAAGTGAACTACATTTCTTCCTGCCTAATTCCTATGACAAAAACTATAATGGAATTTCACATGTACATAACAATACACTATTTACTAGTTTCATAGCTTTAAAGAAACTTTTATTCTCACAAACATGTTGGGCAACATTAGAATCAAACTATTAAGTGAAGTCATCCTCAGTTGATCTTTCTAATCATAGGAATCATTTTTTTCATGTTGTGCCCTTTTTTGTGACAAAAATGACATTTGCCCTTTTTATATTTGCATTTTGATTTTCATTTGTTAGCGTTAGATTGATTCTTTCTCTTATTAGTGGACTCACTTGATTGTGTTTTCTCAATCATATGTAACTTTAAAACATAAGAGTCATGCTTATTGTTTTCATCTTTTATGCAAAACTCTTTAACGACCTAAAGATGGTTAGTAAGAATTTCATGGGATATATTCTTTTTCTTATATTTTATGCTTCTCTTGAAAATATTTCAAAAAAGTGGCAATTTATCAATATTGGAATTCACAATTACAATTTCATTTGTAGGCATTTTGTATTATGAAAGATGATTTAAAATCCTTTAAATTTCAACAAATTATTCTACTGCTGGCTTACCATCAGTCATCTTAAAATTTTTAAATTTTGATACCAGAAATTTCTTACTAGTTACATCCTTTTGTATTTAATTTGTCTCCAATTTTTCCCATTGACTAGTCATTAAAGCCATCATTGACGACAAATGGCTACTACCATTAGCTACCACCTCCCTTTTCCTTCCTTTCCCTCCTCTTTCAAATCATCAAAGTACATGTAAAACATTCAAAAAAGAAATTAATAAAACATAAAAAGAAAAAAAAGAACTTTGTATATATCCTTAAAAGGAGAAAATTTTAGCTTAAATTTTCTATGCCATTGAATCACAAGTAGTAATACTAATAGATCCGACAAGAAGAGAGTTAAACTAACTTCTTACTTTATCACACAATGAAAAAGGAAATACTTTAAGCCTAATAGCATCATTAATCACACCATTATACTTAAAAGTATCTCAAATTTTAAGTTAGTAATATCATAATTGGGATCATCATTAGATAAACCATTAATGGAACACTCATTTAGATCATTTAATTGATAACCAGCTTCATCTCAAAGGAGTTAGATTGGATTTCTAGCCTAGTAATGCTTGATGTTAACCTTTTTGAAGATGGTGCAGCATATGAATTAAGGGCTCTTCATTTTTTTTGTACCTCCTTTTCTTATGCCATAATGTTCTTCTCTTTTTGTGTCAAAAATTTTCTAATTATTCTCTCTATCTTATAGTCAAAAGTAGCAAGTTCTTACCATTAGTATGGGTCATGCATTACCATGCCTACAAACCAAGAATTAAAACCAAGTAAATTAAAAATAAATCAAATAACTAAGCTATAAAAGTAAACTAAAAAAAAAACTATGAAAACCAAAGCAAAAAATTAACACTACAAATTAATAATCTAATTGAAAGCTAGATTATTAGTGTTAATAATGTAGATGACTAGTCCCTAGCAATGACACTAAAAGCATGATGTGTGAATCATGCACTACATTTAGGCTAGTATACCTAATTGATTAAGCAATATAGGATGAATAGATTATCATTCCCATGGAGTTTATTTGATACTATTAAGACAATTCGAATCTAACCCAAGTTGAATTAACTACATAAATTATTTTCAATTTCCAAGTGGAAAGAAACTATAGATATTAGGACACTAGGGTTTAAATTTCATTCAATCCCAGTTATGCAATCGATTAAATAATTCAATCTAGGAGAAAAAAATTTAAGATTTATTAAAAATTATTACATGTGATAGCAAATTTTTCCTAATTAATTAACTACCTTTCTTAAGTCAAGTTAATCCTTTCATTGTCTATTAAATTAATTAAGGATTTATGTTAATTTAAACAAGCAAACAAGTATAAAGTTTTATGAAATCTCAAATTTAAGAAAGGGGACTCCTAACACTTTTCTCTTCGTCAATTACCACATTTAATCCTAATCAACTCTCAATCTCATTGTCTAACACATGGTTAATATTACAATTGATCTAATTCATATAACTCTTTCTCAAGTTTATTTTTGGATCACAAGATCATGCAAAAGGTAGTCAAACTCTTAAAGCATTAAGTTTGATAATATAACTCTACATACAAATAAAAAAATAATAAAAAAAAGAGGTCTTGAATTAAAAGAATAATTAATCACATAAACTAAAGATCAAATTACATATAAACCTTACCTTAGAATAATTTAGCTAGTGATAATGAAGTTCAACAAATTCATTAAGCTTAAAAAAGAAAACCCAACGAGAATACATTAAGGAATAAGTAATAAAAATCAAACAAAACTTAGTCTTTAAGGATTAAAACTCAAAGTCAAAGCTATTTCCCTTCTTTCTGCAAGCTTATGGATTATTATTTTCATTTTCCTTCTTCTTTTTGTCACTTCTTTTCTTCCCTTTCTCTCCTTTATCTCTTTATTGATTTTATGTCTCTTCTTATATTTTAACAAGTTTAAAATTCCTATTTCCATTTAACCTCTAAAAAAACTTTTGACCCATAACTTCTAAGTAAAGTTTCTTTACATAGAAACCAAATCAGAGTTCTACATAAACTAAAAAGTTATAGCCTTATTTCTTTTGTTTTCTTGATCATATAAATAACTTAATTTGAACTTCTAAAATGAAATTTATGCCCAAAATACATAATAGTACTCAATCATTATTGACATATCATCATGATTGGATTTGGTTTTTGAATAAAGGTAGGACTCCTCTTCGAAAACAACTCCAAATCAAATCAAAAATATTGTCAATGATTCTTTTATTTACTTCTTACACTTCCATCAATATTTCTTCCATTTGATGACACACATTCATTTGAAATATTCACATAACTCCTCACTTGCAAAAAGAATAAAAATAAAAATATGTAAATTATGCATAAAATAAAACATAAGTGGGAATAATCACACAAACTAAAGAGTAAAGTTAAATGAAAATATATATCAAATTAAACCTTATTACCTTCTCCTTTTTCTCTTTTCTTAGCTTGCTTCTTCTCTTTTTTCTAATCCTTTCTCTCTTTTATGATTCTCCTTTACATCCCTCCTTTTATGTTGGGACAACTCTTTTTGTTTTGGTGTTATATCCTTAGTCAATCTCAAAAATTTCATTGACTCATATGATGTAGCAAAAATTTCTTTTATACAAAATGTGAATTAAGTTTTAGTCATATGAAGAGTTGTACCCTATCTCTTATCTTTCTTTTACCATAAGAATTAACTAATTTGGAAGTTTAGAGAAAAAGTTATGCCAACAAACTAAATACTACTTAGTCAACTATGAGCCAAAATCTTAATTAATCTTTGTTTCCTATTAAGGATAAGATTTCTTTCTTCAAATTTCTAAATGTGATGACATGTTCCAAAAGTTCAACAGATCTTATTTTCTAATATACCAAAAAAAATGAAGGAAAAGTTATTATGCCAAAAAAATAGCAAATGAATAGAAGTTCTTACTAAGAACGGAAGAATTGGACTTGCTAGCTAGCAATAACAAGAAAGTCAACATCATTGGAGGTAGTCTTCTAATGAACAAGCTCCCTTCATATCCAACTAGCACCATTAAGTTGACTAGTGGCCCTAAAGATGAGCATAAGGCTTCACATCATGACATGGTTCTATCTTAAGTTAAGGACCAATAGTGTTCCATTATCCATAACTAAGGGATTAACCAAGTCCTATGTTTTTTGATAATATACAACTTTGTAACCATCCAAACTTGGTGCCTTGAAAGGTCTCATGTCAAACAAAGTCTTCTTAACTTCTTCACTATTAAAAGGCCATGTAAGAGCAAATATATATGAAGTAAATAAATGAGGAAAGCAACTAGGAAATGGAAAAGCATCTGAAATATTGCCCTTTTTCAAAAATAACTGTTTAAAATGATTACAAGCTAAAGCTGCAACAATACACTATTCTAAATCCATCCCTCTATGTCATCTCGTAAGGCTTTAATTTTATTACATTTTCCTTAGACCATTGTGTTTGCTTGAAAATATTAGGTATTCTAGTCACCATCTAAATCTACTAGGCCAAGTATTTTTGGAACTAGAAGATCTCCTTTTAAGCTAAAATTGCTTCCAACTCAATTTATAAATGACACTCCAAGGCAATAAGACCCATTGACATGCAATTCTCCATAGATAGTTGGCTGCCCTAGAGTCATGCTAAAAGATGTTTCCTCCATGAAAAGACATTACCAAAAAAAATTTTTTATTCCATTCCGCTAAAATAGAAGAGAGTTTTGAAAATGCAATGGGGATAGCCACCTTTTAATTCCATAAGTCTCATGAAAGCATACGAAAATCCTTAAGAAGAAGTCATGTTGCCTAAAATTGAAAAGGCTAGTCCTATTTATGCATTTGTTGAATCCCATTCAACCATACTAGTAAAGGAAAATGCTTAAAGCTAACTAGAAAAAAATGGCAAATTTCCACCGTATGCCAATAAAGCCTTCACTACACATTACACAAAGCTTTGTCTAACCTACAAAGTACTCTTTTTTGAGGCATTTTACCTTTAGGCCAAGTTAATTGAGGTCCCAAGAAGCCTAAGTCTAACAAAGGTAGCTCATTGATTGACTTAGAGAAAGGCCCCCACTTATAATCATAAAGGTGACTCAATCCCATTTTTTTGCTAGATGCATTAACAAATAAATGAACAATAGCAGTGATTCTTATGCAATGGTTATAAATCGCTTGCTAAAACACCTAAGACAATACCAATAACTACTACGTAAATATGTTGTGGCAATAATTGACTTTAGGTAACAATTATATTATAGTGGTTCAAAATCACTGTGTTATCTTAAAAAAAGGCAATAGTTATAAATGTTTATGTAGCAATCTTAAGCCATTATTTTTTTTTCTTAAAAAAAAAAAGCAATAAGGTAGCGGCTACCTTGTCTTTCATTTAAAAAAAAAAAGGAATAAGGCATCAATCTTGAACTACTACTTTTTTTTTTTTTTTTTGAAAAAGGATTAAGGTAGTGATTTGGAACTACTACCTAATCTTCTTTTTTGAAAAAATGAAAACAAGGGGCTAAGGTTATGGTTCTAAACTATTATATATTCCTTTTGAAAATAAAGGGATATGACAACAGTTTGGAACTGCTACTTATTTTTTTTGAAAAATGAATAATGTAGTAGTTTGGAACCACTACCTAATCTTTTTTTTTTTAAATAAAAATAAAAGGCTAAGGTAACAATCCTGCCTATTTCCTTTGAAAATAAGAAGCTAAGGAAATGGTCTTAAACCACTATCTCTTTTTTTTTTTTTTTCTAAAAAGGAATAAGGCAGCGATCTAAAACCACTACCTAATTTTTTTTTTTAAATTAAAGGGCTAATGTAGTAGTTATAAACCACTACCTATTCCTTTTAAAATTAAGGGGCTAAGGTAGCAATTCTAAACAACTACTTATTCCTTTTAAAATTAAAGGTATAATGCAATGGTTCTAGATTATTGCCTTTTTTTTTTTAAATGGAACAAGATAGTAGTCCTGAACCAGTGCCTAATTTTTTTCTTGAAATAAAAAAAAGCAGAGGTTTGGAATTGCTGCCTAATCTTTGTGTTAAAAAAAAGGGGGGGTTAAGGCAACAGTCTTAAGCTACTACCTATTTTTGAATAAGGTAGTGGTTCCTAATCGCTACCTAATATTTTTATTAAAATGAAGAGATAAATTTATTTTTGATTCTCTTAATCATATTCAATTCTTTGACCTTATAATGTACAATTCATTTTGATCTATTTTTTTTCTGAGATAATTTTGGGCATTTAGGGTTTTTGTACTCTCTCAGGTTAGAATTGATTGATATTTTGAAAAGATTGTTTCCAAGACTGCCTAGAGCTTCCAAAATTGATTTCTAGTTTCAGATTGTTTGTTGTTCGTTTTGATTAGCTTCTTAAATAAAGGGTGGGACAACAAGAAAGGGACAATGGTGGGTGGGAATTTCATGCAAAGGGATATATCTTATGTTGTAAACGAGTCAATGTCAATGGCCTTGCCAACAGGTTTTGGCATCTTCTTTTTCTATAATCTTTTGTTCTTTACTTGGATTTGATCACTTTGTTGTATTATAGCTTTTCATTGTTTCATCAATTTATTCTTTTCTTTTATTTAGCTTCATTTTTAACCTTGAAGGCTAACACATTCATCATTGATTCATTCATTTGAAGCAAGAGGGACTCATATCTAATTAGTTTTGTTTGTAGTATCAAATTATATACGCTGTTAAATTTCAAATATAAGGACATGACATTCTTTCTTTTTATGCTACATGATTCCTTTTCAAATATAGGGAAATTTGCAAAGTGCCTGCTGAGCTTTAATAATAATCCTTTTAGGTTGGACATCTAAATTTCAATTTTGGGCTGCAAGAAGTAGCCAATTCTCGATGATTTTGCTCCCTTAAGCAACATAATCTCAATAACTTTCAAACTTTGTTGTGCCATGTAGTGACTAGTGTTATTTTTTGTTGCCTTCGATTTCATTAGTTTTTTGTTTTTAAACATAAAGAATTCGAATTTGAATTGATTTTGACTTTTGTCCATCACCATTACATTGAGACATAAGTCTAATCTCTATTTTCCTCTTTTCTTTTCCTTTATCTTCATTTTTTTCTTTTCTTCATTCTATAGTTTCTCTATGCACCACTTTCTCTTGGCAAGATTGTTTTCTTTTATATGTATCCTTGTATTTCCATTTTTTTGCCTTCAATCTCTTTTATATTATAATGTAAAATTTCTTTAAAATTGTAATTGCTTACTAAGAACAATGTTTTTGTAGTGAAACTACACCGGAATATTAAAGCTGTCTTGGAAGAGTAAGAAAAGATAAATTTGTGAAAGTTGTTATAATAGTTAGGCATCCATTATTAATTATTTCTTTATTTTATTTTTTTTAAGTCTTCAAGGAAACATTACTGCACAAATGCATGCAGATGGGAAATCGAACATGGATGAAGAATTGCCTTTAAAGCTCACTACATCCTTACCAATTTTTTTCTTTTTTGCTCTTCCTTTTTGTTTTCCTTTCCCAATTTGATATTTATGTTTTGAACATTTCAGTAAGCTACTATTTGATTGGGAAACCATTTGTGGTTTGATTGGTTTTAGTGCTTACTATTTACTCTTTTTATTAATCTAGCTTTTGTTTAAAGCAATTAAAGTTATATAAGATACAAAATCAGAGGATTTTTAACTAAAGGCATGTCAATGACATTATTGAATGTAGAAATCCATGTGTTTCTTCTTATTCTAGAGGCACATTCACTTAGGTAAAGATCAAAATCAATTTATGTTACCCTAGACATTCATTTGTTTCTCTTTTTAAACAAAAAAAATTTAAATCTTATACTAATTTCACAGTTGCATTTTAGGAACTAATAATGTTAACCTCAACCTTCCCATTTCCTTTTCTAATTGTTTAGCTTCTTTTTATTCTATAGTTTCTCTATTCCACTTTTTCTTGGCATGATTGATTAGTTTATACATACTTGGGCATTTTTTCCTCTTATATTATAGTTTATACTGTTAATGGTTTCTTTATAATTATATAATTGCTTACCAAAATAATCTTTTTCTAATGAAACTCTGCTTATTGAAACCATCCCTGAATATAAAGAAAGATCAATAGATCACATGTTTATGCCTAAGAAATATAAATTTCAAGTTAATTGATAAACTATTAATGTTTTCTTCCTTTTATGCTTTTTAGCCTTTATGGGAATACATGAAGATGGGATCACAATGTAACCAACATGCATTATTGTTCTTTAATTGATAGGTAGTTCAAGTTTCCTTACATTCCCATAACAAAGCTATCAATCTTCTGCTGTAGGCGTGGGCTATTGACATGTCTACTGATCCTAATAATTATGCTTTGGATGTAAGTTACAAAATAATTTATTGGTATGTCTTCCACACCTATTGTCCATTTTGGAGTCTTTTTGATTATATATGACAAGTTTGCTAGCATAGAGATGCATACTAATTTTCCTACAAAGGATGCATTAGGCAAATTATTAGAGGTGTTTTCCAAGGTTGTTCCAACAAGCTTCCTAGTGTTCTATTAAAGTTGAACGCTGATGAAAAATTTGTGCAATCATTAGCAAAAACAAGTTAATGGCCACAACAACATGCAAAACTAATTCTTAGTACTACTCGCTTCTTAGTATAGTCTCACTTTGTAAGACGTATGCTAGTTAGTAATACCCTTTGGCCCTTAAATACTTAATTGATTTCTAGTACTACTACCATTACCGTCTTCTGTGATCATTTTAAGGCCTTATATTTGTCTAGTTTTGGATGCATCTAATATTTGTTCTCTCCCTCTCTCTCTCTCTCTCTCTTTGCACTGGTCTTATGAGGAGAAGTATGTGGATTGTTACTAATTTCCTCATGAAGGCAAGAGACCCTTACCTCGTGGAATGGAGAAGAAGATAATGCAATTGCACTTTATTCTCTCTAATTTGAAGGTTTTGTAGATAGCATATGAATTACTTCATTTGTAATAGATTGAATCAACTATAGAAAATTAACTTGAATTTCTATTGCTATCTCTTACTAGTTGTTACTTATTATGCTTAAGTGAACCCAATGTCTACATTTCAATTACTTATTATGCTTGACTAAGAGGACTCATTTCTCCCATGTTGATCTTTGATTAATGCCTTTATTTACACAACATTTAGTTTAGATTGTGGGATGCTTACTAAATTCATTGTCAATAAAATGTGTTCTTTAGGGAAAACTTAGTGTGTAATCAATCTTTTTGATTCTATTCATATAATTGTCATAGATGTCATAGTTTTAGAACTTTGAAATAATTGGAGAACTGCTACTTATTTTCTTAAAAATTTATTGCCTATTTACTTAAAAAATTGCTACATATTCGCTTAAAAAACTGCTACCAATTCTCTTAAAAAACCACTATCTGTTCCCTTAAAAATTGTTGCCTATTTCCTTAGAAAAAAAAACTATTGCCTATTCCCTTAAAAAACTACTACCTATTCACTTAAAAAACTGCTACCTATTCCCTAAAAAAACTAGTGCCTATTTGTTTAAAAAATCATTGTCTATTCTTTTAAAAAATAGTTGTCTATTCGCTAAAAAATCATTACTTATTATCTTAAAGAACTACTACCTATTTTCAAAAAAATCACTGCCTCAATTGCCTTTTGGCAGCAATTGCATATGTGTTGCTATAAGTAGAGAGAATTGCTATGTTAGATCTATTGCAATACTTGCAAATGTAGTAGCCAAAAAATCACTGCATTAGACTTTAAGTAGTGGTTTTTAGCTCAAAAGTAGTAGTTTTGAACTATTGCCTTAATCCATTGTTTTTTGGTAGTGATGCCTTTATCAAATTAAAATCATCAACTATTAACCAAGGAAATTTACAATAGCATGGTTTGTTCTCATGCCTTCCCTTAGCTATTTTCATCAATCCAGGTGTAAACTCCTATACACTACACTAAAAAACCATGATTGGTTATCACCTTTCTACATTAGCAACTGGATAAATAGCTCATTTCTACTTAACAACTTAATTTTCAAACTTTAATTTCTTAAAAGGACTTAGGTACAAAAACCATTGAAACACAAAAATTTCTTAAAAATTTGAATGAAAACAAAGGGGTGAGAAGGAAGGGAAAAAAGTAAATAATGCCTTTGCAACTAGATGTCTTAAAAATCTGAATACAAAAGTGGGGGAGCATTAGTGTGATAAGGCTAACACTATCTTCTTATGATATCATTATTTTTCTTTTTCATTTTTTTTTCTAAAAGTATCTTTCTGTATATTGTCATTTCCTTAACAAATGTAGATCTAACATTCAAACTACAAATCCCTTCATTTTCAAATTGACCAAATAGTAAAATAAACCAAAATGAAATTCTATGTTGTATAAATCATTAACAATTTAAACAAATTTATGTTCATAAGTTTGTCCACTCCTAACAATCACAGCAAGACCTTTTCCAAGTCATACTTCTCTACCATTCACAACAAGACCTTTTCCTTTATCCTTTGTTTAGTCAAGTCCACTCCTAACAATCTAATCTCATTGATAGTCTTCATAAGTTTGTTTGCAAACTCCTTAGCAAACTCAATGTCTTTCATTTTGAGAGACTCAAACTCTTACCTCAAGTTTAGGACTGGAATGCTTTTGGTCACTATTTTGAAACTCTTCCTTTAGCTTTTCCTAAGCTTCTTTTGCACTCTCACATGACATTATTATGGTGAAACCAAAATGCATGCATGTTAGAGCTTTGTACAATTTAGATGTTTCCTAACTATGATGCTTAAGTTAAGTTATAATGGGATTATTAAAGAGTGCTAGACTTCATCTCCATTCTCAATTATCTTTCAGAGATCAAGAGACCTTCAATAGGCCTTCACCTTAATAGTCCATATAAAATAGTTCTCACCAAAAAATACTAGTGGAGCTAAGGTTAGAAATGAACTCTTAGATAAATTTTCAGTTTTTAAGTGTTTTAGGTCTTTTAGGAAGGATTTGTCTTTGGTTTTTCCTTTGCTCATAAACTCTAAAACACAGGTTTTGTAAGATCAAAGGAACTCTAATCCCACTATTTAGAGGAGAAGGATTCTACCTTGTTACAGACAATAGCAAGGGAAGGGAGGAATGAAGATGGAGATTGGCATATTAGAGCAAAAAGCACTAAAAATTTTATGGTTGTAATTTTTCTGCAGTTTCATTGTAAATAAAATTCCCCAATAAATGGGCATTAAATTGAAATTGAAATTATTATTTTGAAATTAAAACTACATGGTTAAATTAATTATCTTAGTAAAAAGATTGTTAGAAACCAAATGGATCTTTATTGAATTAACACATTCTCGTATAGATATTTAGGAATTTTGACATAAATTGGTAGCTTACTAAATATGATATATATGTGAATATATATTTTTAAGGTTGAAAGAAAACTAATGAAACATTTATGTAACAACACTTACTTAAATTTATAAATATTTAATTATTTGATTTAAATTTTAATTTTTCACTAAATTTTTACTATTTATAGTATTTAATATTAACTTACTAATTGATTTGTAGTCTTTTTTTTAATATTTTAATAGAAAAATTTCAACCTATATCTTATTTACTTAATTATAATTTAATTTATTTAATTAATATTAATATTTTTCACATATTCCAAAAATACCCATAGTATAGATGCTTATAATTAGGAAAAATAAAAAAACAATAATTTCTAAAAAAATTGTAAAATTTGCCTTTTTTTTCTTAGAGTGACAACAAATCACCAAATTTACCTTTATTTCTCAAAAAAAAAAAATATAACTCATAAATATAACTCAAAAAAATATAAATTTACCTTTTTTATTTTTTCATTTAAATAAAATACAAGTAAAAATACAATCTTTAATAAATATGATAAATTTGTAATCATATGAGTTTAATACAAATTTCTAAATATATATTGTCGAAATTAAGAGAAAACTGATGAAATTATTTTGTAATAATATTTGTTTAAATTTAAGAATATTTAAATAATTAATTCAATTTCTAATTTTCCTAACAAATTCTCATATATTATTTTATTTTTTATCAACTTAACAGTTAATTTATAATTTTCCTTAGTATTTCAATAAAATTAAAATTTTAACATATATTTAATTTATTTAATCATGATCTAAGTGCATTATAATTTATTTGATTTATATTAACAATTTCTATATATTTTTAAAATCCATGCAATAAAAATACTTATAATTAAAATGATAAAAAGAAAAAATAATTCTAAATTTCTCATTTTATTTTTAAGAGAATAAAATATTTTAAAATTTACATTTTTATTTTAAAAAATTACTCATATTTTTTCCCTTTAATCTTTTTATTTTTTTTTTTAAAATGCTACTTATTAGATAATCAAAAGGAGGATCACCTACATTGAGAAATATCCAAGGAAAATCAATTCTTATTATAAGTAGGAAACCTAAAGAAGTTTATGTGGAATTAAGAACCTTACAAGGAGTAGATTTAAGATCAAATTTTACTCAGTTTAATAAGATCCCCCGGCCACTACTTTTGAGTTTGCGTAAAATAGAAGAAGTCACTTAAGTAATATTACGATATTACATAAACATAATATAAAATAGGAGACCAAAGCTTTAGCCTAATGGTCAAAATAGACGACCGACACCCAAAAGGTCTTAGGTATAAAAACCATTGTAGCACAAGAATTTCTTAAAAATCTCATTGAAAACAAGGGGGTGAGATCATTTCTTAAAAAAAAAATGAATGCCTTTAACAATAGGATGTCTTAAAAATCTGAATACAAAAGCGGGGGAGCATCAGTCTGATGAGGCTGAAACTATCTTCTTGTGATATCATTTTTTTTCTCCAAAAAGCGTCTTCTTGCATATTATCATTTCCTTGACAAATCTTACACACGCGAGACATAAATGCAGTGGAAAGGAACATATGTAAACACTTCTATTGCTTATTTTGCTACATAATGGATGATATTATAATTTGGTTGATATGGTAAATAAAATTTAGGAATTTGAGGTAATTGTTTTTGTTTTTGATGACATTGTCTAGCACTAGAAATCATGACTTTGTCCCGTATATCTAGTATAATTAGTATGGACCTCAAGTTCAACCTCGACATCTTACCAATTTGACCTGAAACTTTGGGCGGAAGGCAACTAGTCCCAATTATTGCCCAGCAATGCAAGACATGGTCTCTTCGACTGAAACTAGCTTAGATTGGCACCACACCAATGGAACTTTTGATGATCTAGTTTACTTTCAAGTAGGCAATGGCTAACATGCTTTCTTGAACTGAAAAGAAAATGGGAACCTATGGACAAACTGCTTTTTGCAACTATAGACAAAAGTTTACTGTGTACTTCTCTAATTTACTGAGGACAATGTGAAATCTTTTGTCATCCTCAGTTTACATTTCAAATTTACTTTTGCCATTTGCTTTATTCCTTTAACTTCCTTCTCTTCTGCAACTGCAACAATGACGAAATTCGTAATAACCTCATTGTCACGAAGAGATAATCAGGAACAAATTTAAAATCCAAAATATGTTACCATTCATGATAAGTTTATGTGACAAGCATTTAAATGAGCTCAAAAAGTAATCTTACATTTTCTCCCATGATTTCATGCTGGAGATATACCTTCAAATTCAACTGCATCCATAAAAAATAATATTATAAGATCGAGGAACAACCAAAAGATAAGCTAGTCTCTTTCTTTATAGAAGACAAATGGTAGATATATTATATTTTAGTCTCACATATTTTTTTAATAGCAAAATATTGTTTCAAATAAATTTCAAATTGTTACTACAACAGTCATTGCTATGATTCCCACTTTAAAGATGGAATGCACCTAGAGAAAGGTGAATGTGGAACTTTGTGCCTAATCTACACCATTCTCCATTTGCTTATGCCACTAGACAAATTATGGGTGTTTCTCATATTTTATATTCATGCAACTTACCATTCATTTCATTTTGTTTTCTGCATATATATCCTATACATTTTGTCCATGTAATACTCTCCTAAAGGAGATGAGTCCAACTTTGTCTATAATTTTTTCATCTTCCAAAAAGGAAAATGGAAAACAAAAGGTTAGTTAATGAGAATACCTGCTGCAGGTGGTTCTTTCCCACACCTCGCAACGCACTGAGGAATACATGCCTCAGAAAATGCACCAGAACATCCAATGATACAATTTTGTACACAACTTAAGGCTTGCACTTCAGTTGCGGATTGTATAAGCTTGACTGCAAATGCTAACGCCAAAAGTCTCGCTGTTACAATATTGCTAGCCATGTGTACCCAATGCTTGCTTTAGTTTCTTCTCACTCTATGATTTTTTTTGCACCTTGTCATTTCCTTATATATGTTTAGGAAATCGTAGGTTAAACACATTTAAAGGGCATTAAATGTTTTTAGTTTAATTAATATGTCATTTAATGAGACAAAATTCAAAGGAGTTTACTTATATTTATTTTGAAAAACTGATTATTAAAAGTTATGAAGTAATTAAATATAAAAGTAAAATTTAAGGTCAAAAATAATTGATTTCATATTTTTTTTAACCTATAAAAGATAGGAATTTAGTTTAGTATGATGGTGTGAAAGTCCATAACATTAGAACACAAAAAGTTAGGGGGGAAAGGACTAACAAAAAATATTTGTATTCTTAATGTATGATCAAGATATATATACACACTATATGTATATAAAATACCATTGAAGCGTGTATATATAATTTTATTGAACATTTTAACATAAATTAGACTACTTGTAGGGTCTATCTATCTAATTTTTGGACTTTGTAAAGTTTACTTCTATATTCTTTTTCCCTAAACTCTCTTCACTTTATTACTCTTCATTTTTGTTACTGGTCGGGGGAGAGGAATACATGATCCCAGGATTTGTAAAATGATATATGCTTTATATAAGTATCATATCCTAAATCTTTAGACATGAGATTTTTGGTCTCTTAACATTTTACATCTTATATGGCATCTTGTCAACAGATTTGGATGAAAGCCTATTAAGAAGGTAAGTAGTGGTTTCAAGGGCATAAACCCAAAAAGATAAAGGAATATCAACTTGATTCAACAAGGATCAAACCATATCTAATAGGGTTATATTTCCCATTTTAGAAACATGATTATATAGTGGTATATGAGTAAATGTCCATTGAGAGAAAAACTCATTCTCTTTCAACTAACTGCCAAATTCTTAGCTTAAGTATTCACCTCCTCAATCTAATCATAGGATTTTAATACTTCTACTAGTTTATTTCTCTACTTCATTTCTTAATTCCTTGAATTTTTCAAAATATTCAAATTTGTATTTCTTTAAATACACATAGCCATATCTCGATTGATTATTTGTCAATGTAATGAAATAAGACAAACCACCTCTTGCATGTGTTGCTTAGGGCCACATAGATTTATATGTATGAATCCTAATAACTCATTAACACATTCTCTTTTTCCTTTCAAGAAGTCTTAATTATTTATCCAATAAACAAGATTCACATATTTTATATGATTCATAATCAAATAGATCCAAGTAGTAAGTTTTATATAACTTAACCTTCCTTAATCAAGCTTATATAAAAAATTTATATAAATATTAGATCTATAATAAACATAATTTTTCTAAAAAGAGCAACATTTATCATTAAATGTAAAAGTCAATTCACTTAAAGTTAAACTAGAAATGGAAATGATGTTTTTAGAAAGTATAGGAACATATAACAATTCTTTAGTTCGATTACCAGGCTTGAAAGAAAAAGTAAACTATAAGTTCCAAGGGCTAATGCAGTAACTCTTGCTTCATTTACAAATCATAGGTCTACCTCACATTTCTTCAACCATATATTTTTGATGATTTCTAACATATTTCTACAAATATGAGAACCATATCTAATATCTAAATCCAATATCCAAGTATTAAAATCAAAAGTAGAAAGATTTATCTCATTCATAAACATACTTAAACCAAAGGCTTCACTAAGCTTCTTCACCTTTACTCTAGCAAGATAAATCTTACAATTCATTTTTTAGTGGCCTTCTTTACCACAATGATGGCCAATGCTCTTGCTCTTGTCCTTTTCACATCACTACTTCATTGAAATGCCTTGGTTGCATGAGCCTTTCCCTTTTTGTTCTTCTTCTTAGGCTTTTTGCTCTTCACATTGGAAGAATCCATGAGAAGAAAATGAGTCTTCTCTTTCTTTATAGTTTGCTTTGTAGTTTTAAGCATATTTAATAATTCAACTAATGTAACTTCCAACTTGTTCATATAGAAGTTTACAATAAATTGTGAACAAACATGAGGTAAAGACTATGAGATCAGGTTAACACTTAACTTTGAATTTATTGTAAAACCCAATCAGTCCAATTTCTTAATGTAGCTAATCTCCATAATATTAGCATTCACTGAAGATCCTTCTACCATCTTACATTGGAACAATTCCTTTAAAATCTTATATCTCTTAGTCCTAGTTTCTATATCAGTCAACTTCTTGAGATGCAGAATTATTGTCTAGGCATTCATAATATTCTCATGTTACAGGCATTCATAATATTCTCATGTTACCTTTGAAGTTTAAGAGGCATACTAACTAACATCACACATGTAGCATGATCATCATCATCATCCTTATGCTAAATATATGCCTCCACTTCTTCCTCATCACCAAGAGTAGGAAGATCCACATCAAGGACATGGAACTTCTTTGCATACTTAGGAACAATTCTCAAGATTTTATATTAGTCTAAAACATTTGGTTGGATAAGGTTGTTCACATTAGTTATGCTTTGTATATATGGACAAATTATTACTCATTTAGATCTAGCAACCTATATATATATATATATATATATATAAAGAGAGTGATTATTAATTTTGTGCATGCATACCAAAATTAAATCAAGTCTTTAATCCTTATTTTAGGGCTAATATTTTCTTTGGGTGTTATTAAGTTAGATTGTCTTGATGTTTTCTTAGGTGAAATTAAAAAGGGTTAATAGATAATTTTATTTGTAACTTTGCATGATATGTTAAATCTAATTTGACCTTTCAAAAGTAGCAATTCAATAAACTAAGAATTTTTTTATAACAATTCTAGCTAGCCATGAAACTAGATTAACAAAAAAAGTTTATGTTCTAATATGGCGCATTAATAAGAAAGGGAAGCTGAGGTGTATTAAAGACAACAATAACAAAGCACCATATCTCAGTTGGGCCAAGCCCAAACCCAAATCTACATGAAATCCAAATGGTAATAACCCATTAACCTATTTTATATAATAAATTGATGAAAAAAAATTTAAGAAAACACTAAAATATGTAATTTTGAAACGAAAATTTAATTAAACATAAAGGATAAACCCAATTAAATAAATATAAAATTGTAATTATAATATAAATAAACAAAATACAAGACCCTAGTCAATTTCTTTTTGTAGGAAAATATTTTATGAAAATAAGATAAAGAGTCATTCATGACAATAAAAGAGACAAACATTTGTGAGAGATAATTCTTTAGCAAGATAGTGAGTGATTGAAAGAAAAGAAATGGTGAGAGACAATTTTTTTAACAATCATATGGTCTATAAGAGTTGAAAGGAAGCAAAAAGCAATAGGTGTTAATTACTTTCTTAAGGCCTATTTCAAAGACAATGGTAGTCCACACTTTTCTTAAACCTTTCTATTTGAGTTTTATAATTTAAGGACTATAAAATCCAATTTATGGGTTGATGGGATTAGGGTTAATAAGATTATTAATTTAAATTTTGAGTAATGGGTTAATGGGATTAAGGTTAATTAGGTTAGAATTTTTGTTTAAAATTGCCAATTTTAGTTAATTTGTTATGACCCAAAGCCATATTAATTGTTATCATAATTTTCTTTTTCTAAGTTTTTATTTTTTTATTTTTTTATTCTATTCCCTTTCTTGATTTTCTTAGTTTGTAGCTTTCTTATTTTTTGCAATTCTAGATTTGTTTCTTTACTTAAGCATTTTATCTATGATTATGTAAAAAAGGAAAACAAAATCATTTATGGTGGAAGGAAATCAATTAATTAATTTTTATAGTGGAATAGGCTTATGGAATAAATAATTTTTATTTATAATAAGCTAGGCTTTAGCTTTGTCACTTCCTAATTGTTTATTAATTAAATGCAACTTGTTATCCATATATGCAACTTTTTGTTATTTGGAAATCATACAAAGTTTATTAACCCTTAATATAATTACTCGTGGGAAATATTAATTACCTTGCCATCTTCATTGTGTTTATTCCTAAACACCCACTTTGTTCCTATGACATTCTTATTAGTGGGTCTTGGAACTAGCTCCCATGTATCATTCTTCTCAACTTGATCCAACTCCTCATTGATAGCTTTGACCCAGGCTTGGTCTTGAATAGCCTCTTCAACAGATTTAGGTTCAACTTGTGAGAGTAGAGCAGTAGCTCCCACAATTCTTCTTCTTGTTGTAACTCCTGTTGATGGGTCACCTATGATCTGATCTCCTTAATGAGCACTAGTCCATGTTTTCTTTGTCCTTCTTCCTTGCATCGTCTTAGTTGCAAGAGGATCTCTTTCTTCATCTTCAGACTCACTCTTCTCCGAGTCTAAACTTACTTCTTGTTCCTTTTCTCCAGGTTGGTCTGATTCTTCATCTACATTGAAGTCATCTTCTTCATTGTCCTTAGCTTCTCCATTCTGCATTATTTTCCAGTTCTCATCTATTCTTACATCACTAGAAGTGATCACTTTTCCTAGTTTATGTAGGAAAACTTTGTAACATTTTGTCTTTGTTGAGTATCCCACAAAGATGCCTTCATCAGACCTAGTGTTCAATTTTCCCAAGTTTTGCTCCTTGTTCTTCACAAAACATGGGCTGCCAAAGACTCTGAGATACTTGATTGTAGTCTTCTTCCCACTCCATAGCTCATATGGAGTCTTATCAATATTGGGCCTTAGTAGAACTCTGTTCAGTAGGTGCACGACTGTGAATGTTGCTTTTGTCCAAAATCTTGTGTGAAGCTTGGATTCCAGTAGTAGAGTTCTTGCCATTTCAACCACAACTCTGTTCTTCCTCTCTACCACCCCGTTCTGTTGAGGTGTTCTCATTGCTGCCATTTGATGGTGAATACCATGCTCCTCAAGGTAATCTTCAAAAGCTTCATTTGTGAATTCAATGCCTTGATCTGACTTCAATACTTTGATCTTCCTTCCAC
Organism: Rhizophora apiculata; assembly: GCA_037832385.1. Lineage (NCBI taxonomy): Eukaryota > Viridiplantae > Streptophyta > Magnoliopsida > Malpighiales > Rhizophoraceae > Rhizophora > Rhizophora apiculata. Next base: position 2,743,919 of record CM075424.1, on the reverse strand, counting down.
TCTCATTTTCAGCCAATCTTCTGTATCTCTTGAAGTAATTCAGAACTTCTGACTTGTGTTTGAAGCATATGATGCAGGTCCTTCTGGAATCATCATCAGCAAACAAGACGAAGTACCTCTCACCTTTCAACCCTTTTGTTCTCATTGGCCCACACAAATCAGTATGCACAATGTCAAGCATTGCTTCAGAATTGAACTCTTTGGTCTTATACTGTTTCTGACATGTTTTTCTTTAAAGCATGCTAAGCAAACATACTCTCTCTCTCTCTCCTAAGGTCGGGAATATCTCTGATTGCATGAGTAGTGGTCAGTTTCCTCATGTTCTTCTATGACACGTGTCCCAGCCTCCTATGTCAGAGTTGATTTTCTTCTTCTTTGGTGAGTAAACAGCTGCTTGTCTTGTCTTCATCAATCACATATAAATTTCCAGCCGTTCTCTTCCTAGCTGCAACAGTATTGCCTTCTTTACTCTTTACCTGGCAACCTGTTTTTGGTAATATTACCTTATGGTCTTCATTACATAGCTGACAGACAGATGCTAAATTATATCTGAGTCCTTCAATGTGTAGAACATCTTTCAACTTTCCTCTTCCAATCTTTACTGACCCCTGACCATTGATGTTGAGTGAATCATCATTGCCAAACTTGACTCTGCCTTCTCTTAATTTGTTTAGCTTTGATAATTTACTCTTGTCACTCGTCATGTGCGAAGTGCATCCATTATCAAGGATCCACTGCTTATCCTTGTAGTCAGCTTTGAGTGCAATTTCAACTATATTAGCCACCTCCCTTTTAGCTTTATATTCCTTCTTTTGAACTGGCTGGAAGATAGCTTTCTCTTTTTCTCAGCTTTGACTGCACCGCTTATTTTCACTGTGCCATTGAGTGCCTTTTCTTGCTCAGGGAGAAGTGTCATGCATCTCTTGGCATTATGGCCATCTTGCCCGCACCATTCACACTGTTCCAAGTCTATCAATATAGCAAACTTGTTCTTTAAAACCACTGGTTTGAGCTTCCACCAATAATCCTTGTCAGCGTGTCCTTGCCTTGACAGTATGTGCAAGAACTCACGACAGGTGTTCTCTTTTGAATTCTGTATTGTCTCCCCCTATATACAGCATCGTATCTTCTCAAGTTGGAGACATATACTGGCCTTCTCCATTAGCAGTTACTCGCCTTATGACCCCAAACTCTACAATAAAGGCAATGACCTTGAAACTTCCTCTTCTTGGGTCTGATCACTGCTTGTCTTCTTCTGTTCATCACTTGCTGTGTAGGCAAAGTAGCTGGCTTCTTTGCTTGTATGACTTTCATTTCAGTCACCTTCTTCTCCTTCTTCTGTTCAGCCGTAGCCCTCTGCTGGCTGACTTTCTTTTCTTCCTTCTTGTTTGCCACCCTAGGTTACTTCTTTATATCTTTTTTATTCTCAACTATCTTCTTCTAAGTCACAACTTTCTCTTTTAACTTCTGTGGCACATTCTCATTTTCTTTAGCAAATGCAGCCTCAGATTGCTGCACTTTCTCTACATTCTTCTCTCCTTTTCCAGAACTTGTTTCTCTTATCATTTCAAGATTCTACAAGTTCTGTTTGCTACTTTTGAGTTGTTGCTGAAGTCTCAGCAACTCTTTCTCCATTTCTTCAATTTTTGAAGCCCTTGAGCCAAGCTGTACTGTAAGGTCTTCACATATTTTGATCTGTTCCTCAAATCTTCTCTTCAAGTCAATATACTCAGCCCTTATTTCACCATTTTGACTTTTAGCTTCCTCAGACTTTGCTTCAACTTGTTTTATATGGGCCTCCAACCTTCTTATGGTTCTGCCCCTTCTGATTATCTCCTTTGAAGCTGCTTCCAGCTCAGCTTCAAGATCTAGCTCTTCTTCATCAACTTCCTCTTCCTCTTTAGAGGTTGAGCTACCACCTTGTGCTAATGCCATAAAGACATACTCATCTGATGAGTCTTCATCTTCCTCCTCATTAGCTTTTTTTGTCTGACTCACATAACTTTTGAATGAGCCTTTCGTCTTCCTCTGTGGGTTGGCAATCTTCTTATTGGACTTCTTTGATTTGAATGATGATCTTTTCCATCTTAAATTTTGCTCATCATCACCATCCTCATCTTCATCATCAAGTTTCACTTTGCATTGATAAGCAAAGTATCCAATCTGCCCACAACGATAACATCTCAAGGACAACTGTCCTTTTCCTTCTTAGACCCCTTTTTAAATTTCCTTGTGAAGTAAGCCAATACTTCACCTTCACTTTCTTCCTCATCATCATCATTATCCTCACTGGATGATTCTTCCTCTTCTTTTATCTTCAAGTGTTTCATAGCTTTGAAAGCTGCCTCCTTTGATACCTTTGATGTTGAGGAGCTCTCAGTTGACTTTATTCTCATCTCATATGCAATGAGATTGCATTGAAGATCATGCAGAGACATAGAATTGAGATCTCTACTCTCCTCTATGGCTGCCACCTTTGAGGCAAACCTCTTAGGTAGAATTTTCAAAATTTTCTTCACAATCGATGAGTCCTTCTTGTTCTTCCTATGACTTCTCAGGTCATTTACAATGTCAATAACCCTGGTGAAGAACTCTTGAACTGTCTTATTCTTCTGCATTCTAAGAGATTCATATCTCTCCTTGAACACTTGAAGCTTAGCTTCCTTCATTCTGCCATCACCTTCATAGACTTTTTGCAATCTGTCCCATATCTCCCTGGCAGATTTGCAGTCCATAATTTTAGCATACTCAGCATCTATCAATGCTGAAATGATGACGTTTGAGGCCTTTCCATTTATCTCAAATTGCCTTAACTCCTCTGGGGTTGGGTCTTTACCTTCTTCCGGAGCCATAAAACCCTCCTGTACGCATTTCACCACATTCATGCCCATGGTTGCAAATACCACTTGCATTCTTGCTCTCCACATATGATAGTTGGTTTCATTGAAGATTAGAACCTTCTTGCTGTAAGTGGTGCTAGTGCTGGTACCGGTTTCCATTTCTCAGTATGCTAAACAAATCAAACTTCTAGATCCCTTCAAACTAGTACACCAAGCTGTTAAATTTCAAACTGGTGAACCTGTGCTCTGATACCAATTGAAGTTCCTGACTTCTCTCTAAGATCTACTAGTTTGTGATACTGAGAGGGGGGTGAATTAGTATCACCATAATTCGCAATTCGCAGGTAAGTGAACAACTTCAACCTCTTCTTAAAAGAAAACTCTTTCTCAGACTCGACTAAGGTAGATCTATTATTACCTACTAATCACAATAGTCCCCAAAGTCACCTTTCAAACACCTTGCCAAATAGACAATTCGAATGTTCTTGTTTAGGCCTTCGTTAGGTTATGGGTTGGTTGATACTTTAGCTGCATTCATAACTCAATTCAAAACACAAAATATAAAGCAAATTAAGGACACATGAGATTTACATGGTTCCGTCAATGTGACGTACATCCATGGTGGTAGGGACTCTCCCTTACTGAGACCATTCACTATACTTGAGAATACTAGTTACAATGGATGTCTTAATTCTCTGCTCCTTTCACTATTGCAAATACTAAGCAAGTACAATACAAAGAGTGTCACTTATTGTGTCTACCCTTCTTCTAGTTTGTCTTGCCTCTGTTGAATTGAAAGGCTGCTCCACTGCCACTTAGAAGTTCACCGCAACACTCTTTAACCTCTCTTGAAGAAATCTAGAAATACGTTGAGTTCTTTCCGATACTTCGCCGAATTCTTTCTCTAGGTTGTCTCACACAGCTCTTACTTTCACCGTCTCACGGTCTCACCCGTCTCCTTGTCTCACGGCTCACATCACGTTTCTGTTTTTCCGTCTAGCCCCTGTTCTGCTGGATCTCTCACCGTCAACCGGATCTCTTTCTGCCGGATCTCTCACTGTCTGCCGGATCTGTCACCGTCGACCGGATCTATCTCACCGTCTGCTGGATCTCTCACCATCGACCAGATCTCTTTCTGCCAGATCTATCACCGTCTGCCGGATCTGTCACCGTCAACCGGATCTGTCTCATCGTCGACCGGATCTCTTTCTACCAGATCTGTCACAGTTTGCTAGATCTGTCACTGTCAACTAGATCTGTCTCACCGTCTGCCGGATCTATCACCGTCAACCGGATCTGTCTCACCGTCTGCCGGATCTATCACTGTCAACCGGATCTGTCTCACCGTTGTCCAGCTGGATCTCTCACCGTCCAGCCAGATCAAGCTGTTGCTGGTGTGCTGATCTGCTCAACTGCCGACTGCTGGTATGCTGACCTGCTCAATTGCCGACTACTGGTGTGCTGGTGGTGTGCCGATCTGCTCAGCTGCCGACTGTTGGTGTGCTGGTGGTGTGCCTTTCTCACAGGTTTCTCTCTCTTACCGGTGGTGTGCGTAGGTTTTTTGTCTGTTTTTCTCAATAGCTGATACGTCTTTTTTTGTTGTCTTCCGATGGCCTTTATATACTCCTCCATGAAACCCTAGGGCTTACTTGTGGCGAATTTACTATCTTGCACTTCCATGTGGCTTTTACATTCTTGCCCCTCCATGTGGCTTTTACCTTCTTGCCCTTCCATGTGTCTTTACTTTCTTGCACACTTAAACCTAGTTGACAACAATTATAACCCATACAAGGCTGTGGGAACAACATGGAACAACGACTTAGTAGCTGGCAATGTCTCCCAAAAGATTGCAACCTCTTTCTACCATTAGTTGTCTTAAAATTGTTAAATTTTAATACCAAAAATTTTTGACTAGTTACATCCTCTAGTATATACCTTGTCTCCAAATTTTCCCATAGACTAAGTCACTAAAGCTATCATTGATCACAACAAGTGGCTACTACTATTGGCTACCACCTCCTCTTTCTTTCCTTTCCCTCCTCTTCAAATCATCCTAGTACATCTGCAACATTCAAAAAAAATAAAGAAAAGGAAATTAATCAAACATAAAAAGAGTAAAAAGGTCAAAAAAATTCACAAAAGAAAAATAAATAAAATATTGACTTAATCAAACCCTATTAATTTAAACAAGTTAACTCCCTTCCATGCTCACTTATCTCAATGTATAACCCATGAACTTGAGTTAGAGTTAACACTACAAGCCTTCTCAAACATACAAACACGACTCAAACTGAACAAACTCCCCACAAAAATCAAAAATGAAATTTCTCACCAAGCACCACAATACCAATACCAATCTTTCTATAAGTCAAGCCTATATATGAATTGATAAAAGTCCCGAGCAATAGTGGCATGTTTTTTCAAACTTTTATTAAAGCCAACAATAACCTATTGTTTCAAATCTTTTCTTCCATTTTTTTGGTCAAAACATTAAAACTCCAAAAAAGAGTGAAATCAAACATTTCTTTGAGAAAACCCAAAGTAACAAAATAGTAAATTTCAAGATTTTTTAAATCAAGAAAAATGAAGATTAATGTGTCCTCTATTTGTTAGAGTAGATCCAAACCCTAGGCCTTTTTTCCATTCTCTCTTTTCCTTCAAAGACTAAAAGAAGAAAGATAATAACTATTTTGAAAAAAAAAAAAACTCAAAAGAAAATATAACCCACTCCTTTGCTTTTAAAGACCTGTCCACGATGAGAACTTACCTTTAAGGCTTCAAATTAGACCATAAGCTCTTGAATTCAACACAAAAATGCCCTTGACCCCCCAAAAACTATAGAGAAAAATGAGTTACGGTTGATATTTTCTTTGGGCATTCTTAGGGTTAATTGTCTTGATGTTTTCTTGTGTGAAATGAAAAGGAGTTAATATATAATTTTATTTGTAATTTTGCATGATATGTTAATCTAGTCTGACCTTTCAAAAGTAGTAATTCATTAAACTAAGAATTTTTTTTATAACAATTCTAGCTAACCATTAAACTAGACTAGCAATAAATGTTTTTGTTGCTAATATGGCACATTGATAAGAAAGGGAAGCTGAGGTGTGTTAAAGACAACAATAACAAAGCACAACATCTCAATTAGGCCAAGCCCAAAGCAAAACCTACTTGAAATCCAAATGGTAATAACCCATTAACCTAATATATATAATAAATAGATGAAAAAAATTAAAAAAAACATTAAACATGTAATTTTGAAAAGGAAATTTAATTAAACATAAAAGATAAACCTAATTAAGTAAATATGAAATTGTAATTATAATATAAATAAACAAAATACAAGACCTTAGTGAATTTCTTTATGTAGGAAAATATTTTGTGAAAATAAGAATATTGAGTCATTCATGACAATGAAAGAAACAAATATTTGTGAGAGATAATTCTTTAGGAAGATAGCAAAAATTTTTGGTTTCAAAATTTAAAAATTTTAAGACTATTGAAGAATACAATCATCAATTTTGATACCATAAATTTCTTAGTAGTTACATCCTCTTGTATATACTTTGTCCCTAAATTTCCCATAAATAAGTCACCAAAGCAATCATTGACAATAGCAAGTGGCTACTACCATTAGCTACCACATCCTCTTTCCTTCCTTTCCCTCCTCTTTTAAATCATTCAAGCACATGTAAAACATTCAACCAAAAAAAAAAGGAAATTAAAAAAACATTAAAAGAGTAAAAAAGTCAAAAAATTCACGAAAGAAAAATAAATAAACAATTAACTTAATCAAAACCCATTAATTTAAACTAGTTAACTCCCTTCCACGCTCACTTATCTAAACGCATAACCCATGAACTTAAGTTAGAGTTAATACTACAAGCCTTCTCAAAAATGCAAACATGACTCATACTAAACAAACTCCCCACAAAAATCAAAAATGAAATTTCTCACCAAGCACCACAATACCAATACTAGTCTTTGTATAGGTCAAGCCTATATATGAATCGACAAAAATCCCTAGTAACAGTGGCATGTTTTTTCAAACTTTTATTCAAGCCAACAAAAACCTATTGTTTCAAATCTTTTCTTTCATATTTTTGGTAAAAACATTAAAACTCCAAAAAAGAATGAAATCAAACATTTCTTTGAGAAAACCAAAAGTAACAAAACAGTAAATGCCAAGATTTTTTAAATCAAGAAAAATGAAGATTAATGTGTCTTCTATTTGTTAGAGTAGATGCAAACCCTAGGCCTTTTTTCTATTCTCTCTTATTCTTCAAAGACCAATAGAAGAAAGATAATATTTATTTTGAAAAAAAAACACTTAAAAGAAAATATAACCCACTCCTTCCCTTCTTTATTTTTTTCAAAAATAATTAAGAAAAATAAAAATAAGAAACACAATAAAAATCAATAAAAAATAGAAATAAATAGGAGTCCATGGCCATATTTGCTTTTAAAGACTTGTTCACGATGAGAACTTACCTTTAAGGCTTTAAATTAGACCATAACCTCTTGAATTCAACACAAAAATGTCGTTGACCCCCCAAAACCTATAAAGAAAAATGAGTTGGGGTTGACATTTTCTTTGGGCATTCTTAGGGTTATATTGTCTTGATGTTTTCTTGTGTGAAATGAAAAGGAGTTAATATATAATTTTGTTTGTAATTTTGCATGATATGTTAATCTAGTCTAACCTTTCAAAAATAATAATTCAATAAACTAGGAATTTTTTTTATAACAATTCTAGCTAGCCATTAAACTAGACTAGCAAAAAATGTTTTTGTTGCTAATATGGCACATTGATAAGAAAGGGAAGCTGAGGTGTGTTAAAGACAACAATAACAATGCACGACATCTCAATAGGGCAAGCCCAAAGCAAAACCTACTTGAAATCCAAATGGTAATAACCCATTAACCTCATATATATAATAAATAGATGAAAAAAAATTAAAAAAACATTAAACATGTAATTTTGAAAAGGAAATTTAATTAAATATAAAAGATAAACCTAATTAAGTAAATATGAAATTGTAATTATAATATAAATAAACAAAATACAAGACCCTAGTGAATTTCTTTATGTAGGAAAATATTTTGTGAAAATAAGAATATTGAGTCATTCATGACAATGAAAGAAACAAATATTTGTGAGAGATAATTCTTCAGTAAGATATCAAAAATTTTTGGTTTCAAAATTTAAAAATTTTAAGACTATTGAAGAATACAATCATCAATTTTGATACCAAAAATTTCTTACTAGTTACATTCTCTTGTATATACTTTGTCCCTAATTTTCCCATAAATAAATCATCAAAGCAATCATTGACAATAGGAAGCGGCTACTACCATTAGCTACCACATCCTTTTTCCTTCCTTTCCCTCCTCTTTAAAATCATTCGAGTACATGTAAAACATTCAAAAAAAAAAAGGAAATTAATAAAACATAAAAAGAGTAAAAAGGTCAAGAAATTCACAAAAGAAAAATAAATAAAAGATTGACTTAATCAAACCCCATTAATTTAAACTAGTTAACTCCCTTCCACGCTCACTTATCTAAACACATAACCCATGAACTTAAGTTAGAGTTAATACTACAAGCCTTCTCAAACATGCAAATATGACTCATATTAAACAAACTCCCCACAAAAGTCAAAAATGAAATTTCTAACCAAGCACCACAATACCAATACTAGTCTTTGTATAGGTCAAGCCTATAAATGAATCGATAAAAATCCCTAGTAACAATGACATGTTTTTTCAAACTTTTATTAAAGCCAACAAGAACCTATTGTTTCAAATCTTTTTTTTCATTTTTTTGGCCTAAATATTAAAACTCCAAAAAAGAGTGAAATCAAACATTTCTTTGAGAAAACCAAAAGTAACAAAACAGTAAATGTCAAGATTTTTTAAATAAAAAAAAATGATGTTTAATGCGTCCTCGATTTGTTAAAGTAGATCTAAACACTATGCCTTTTTTTTATTCTCTCTTTTGCTTCAAACACCAAAAGAAGAAAGATAATAATTATTTGGGAAAAAAAAACACTTAAAAGAAAAAATAACCCACTCCTTACCTTCTTTATATTTTTCAAAAATAATCAAGAAAAATAAAAATAAGAAACATAATAAAAATTAATAAAAAATAGAAATAAATAGGAGTCCATGGCCTTATTTGATTTTAAAGCCTTGTCCACAATGAGAACTTACCTTTAAGGCTTCGAATTAGACCATAAGCTCTTGAATTCAACACAAAAATGCCCTTGAACCCCCAAAACCTATAGAGAAAATTGAGTTAAGGCTGAGATTTTCTTTGGGCATTCTTAGGGTTAGATTGTCTTGATGTTTTCTTCTGTGAAATGAAAAAGAGTTAATATATAATTTTATTTGAAATTTTGCATGATATGTTAATCTAGTCTAACCTTTCAAATGTAATAATTCACTAAACTAAGAATTGTTTTTATAACAATTCTAGCTAGCCATTAAACTAGACTAGCAAAAAATGTTTTTGTTGCTAATATGGCACATTGATAAGAAAGGGAAGCTGAGGTGTGTTAAAGACAACAATAACAAAGCACGACATCTCAACTGGGACAAGCCCAAAGCAAAACCTACTTGAAATCCAAATGGTAATAACCCATTAACCTAATATATATAATAAATAGATAAAAAAAAATTAAAAAAACATTAAACATGTAATTATGTAAAGGAAATTTAATTAAACATAAAAGATAAACCTAATTAAGTAAATATGAAATTGTAATTATAATATAAATAAACAAAGTACAAGACCTTAGTGAATTTCTTTATGTAGGAAAATATTTTGTGAAAATAAGAATATAGAGTCATTCATGACAATGAAGGAAACAAGTATTTGTGAGAGATAATTCTTTAGTAATGTAGCAAAAATTTTTGGTTTCAAAATTTAAAAATTTTAAGACTATTGAAGAATGCAATCATCAGTTTTGATACCAAAAATTTCTTACTAGTTACTTCCTCTTGTACATACTTTGTCCCTAATTTTCCCATAAGTAAGTCACCAAAGCAATCATTGATAATAGGAAGCTTCTACTACCATTAGCTACCACATCCTCTTTCCTTCCTTTCCCTCCTCTTTTAAATCATTCAAGTACATGTAAAACATTCAAAAAATAAAAAAGGAAATTAGTAAAACATAAAAAGAGTAAAAAGGTCAAAAAATTTACAAAAGAAAAATAAATAAAAGATTGACTTAATCAAGCCGCATCAATTTAAACTAGTTAGCTCCCTTCCACGCTCACTTATCTAAATGCATAACTCATGAACTTAAGCTAGAGTTAATACTACAAGCCTTCTCAAACATGCAAACATGATTCAAACTAAACAAACTCCCCACAAAAATCAAAAATGAAATTTCTCACCAAGCACCATAACACCAATGCCAATCTTTGTATACATCAAGCCTATATATGAATCAACAAAAAGACCTAGTAACAGTGGCATGTTTTTTCAAACTTTTATAAAAGCCAACAAAAACCTACTATTTCAAATCTTTTCTTTCATATTTTTGGTCAAAACATTAAAACTCCAAAAAAGAGTGAAATCAAACATTTCTTTGAGAAAACCAAAAGCAACAAAACAGTAAATGTGAAGATTTTTTAAATCAAGAAAAATGAAGATTAATGCGTCCTTTATTTGTTAAAGTAGATCCAAACCCTAGGCCTCTTTTTCATTCCCTTTGTTGCTTCAAAGACCAAAAGAAGAAAGATAATAATTCTTTTGAAAAAAAAAAAAACACTTAAAAGAAAATATAACCCATTCCTTTCCTTCTTTATTTTTTCCAAAAATAATCAAGAAAAATAAAAATAAGAAATGTAATAAAAATCAATAAAAAATAGAAATAAATATGAGTCCATGCCCTTATTTGCTTTTAAAGCCTTGTCCACAATGAGAACTTACCTTTAAGGCTTCAAATTAGACCATAAGCTCTTGAATTCAACACAAAAATGCCCTTGACCCCCCAAAACCTATAAAGAAAAATGAGTTAGGGCTGAGATTTGCTTTAGGAATTCTTAAGGTTAGATTGTCTTGATGTTTTCCTTTGTGAAATGAAAAGGAGTTAATATATAATTTTACATGATATGTTAATCTAGTCTGACCTTTCAAAAGTAATAATTCATTAAACTAAGAATTGTTTTTATAACAATTCTAGCTAGCCATTAAACTAGACTAGTAAAAAATGTTTTTGTTGCTAATATGGCACACTGATAAGAAAGGGAAGCTGAGGTGTGTTAAAGGCAACAATAACAAAGCATGATATCTCAATTAGGCCAAGCCCAAAGTAAAACCTACTTGAAATCCAAATGGTAATAACCCATTAACCTAATATATATAATAAATAGATGAAAAAAAATTAAAAAATATGTTAAACATGTAATTTTGAAAAGGAAATTTAATTAAACATAAAAGATAAACTGAATTAAGTAAATATGAAATTGTAATTAATATATTAATAAACAAAATACAAGACCCTAGTGAATTTCTTTATGTAGGAAAATATTTTGTGAAAATAAGAATATAGAGTCATTCATGACAATGAAAGAAACAAATATTTGTGAGAGATAATTCTTTAGTAAGATAGCAAAAATTTTTGGTTTCAAAATTTAAAAATTTTAAGACTATTGAAGAATACAATCATCAATTTTGATACCAAAAATTTCTTAGTAGTTACATCCTCTTGTATATACTTTGTCCCTAATTTTCCCATAAATAAGTCACCAAAGCAATCATTGACAATAGCAAGTGTCTACTACCATTAGCTACCACATCCTCTTTCCTTCCTTTCCCTCCTTTTTCAAATCATTCAAGTACATGTAAAACATTCAAAAAAAAAACAGAAATTAATAAAACATAAAAAGAGTAAAATGGTCAAAAAATTCACAAATGAGAAATAAATAAAAGATTGACTTAATTAAACCCTATTAATTTAAACTACTTAATTCCCTTCCACGCTCACTTATCTAAACACATAACCTATGAACTTAAGTTAGAGTGAATACTACAAGCCTTCTCAAACATGTAAACATGACTCATACTAAACAAACTCCCTATAAAAATCAAAAATGAAATTTCTCACCAAGCACCACAATACCAATACCAGTCTTTGTATAGGTCAAGCCTATATATGAATCGACAAAAATCCCTAGTAACAGTGGCATGTTTTTTCAAACTTTTATTAAAGCCAACAAGAACCTATTATTTCAAATCTTTTCTTTCATTTTTTTGGCCTAAATATTAAAACTCCAAAAAAGAATGAAATCAAACATTTCTTTAAGAAAACCAAAAGTAACAAAACAGTATTGTCAAGATTTTTTAAATCAAGAAAAATGAAGATTAATGCGTCCTCTATTTGTTAAAGTAGATCTAAACCCTAGGCCTTTTTTTTATTTTCTCTTTTCCTTCAAAGACCAAAAGAAGAAGGATAATAATTATTTTGAAAAAAAATAACACTGAAAAGAAAATATAACCCACTCCTTCCCTTCTTTATTTTTTTCAAAAATAATCAAGAAAAATAAAAATAAGAAACATAATAAAAATTAATAAAAAATAGGAATAAATAGGAGTCCATGGCCTTATTTGCTTTTAAAGCCTTGTCCTTGAAAAGAACTTACCTTTAAGGCTTCAAATTAGACCATAAGCTGTTGAATTCAACACAAAAATGCCCTTGACCCCCCAAAACCTATAGAGAAAAATGAGTTAGGGCTGAGATTTTCTTCGGGCATTCTTAGGGTTATATTGTCTTGATGTTTTCTCATGTGAAATAAAAAGAAGTTAATATATAATTTTATTTAAAATTTTGCATGATATGTTAATCTAGTCTAACCTTTCAAAAGTAATAATTCATTAAATTAAGAATTTTTTTTATAACAATTCTAGCTAGCCATTAAACTAGACTAGCAAAAAATGTTTTTGTTGCTAATATTGCACATTGATAAGAAAGGGAAGCTAAGGTGTGTTAAAGACAACAATAAGAAAGCACAACATCTCAATTAGGCGAAGCCCAAAGCAAAACCTACTTGAAATCCAAATGGTAATAACCCATTAACCTCATATATATAATAAATAGATGAAAAAAATTAAAAAAACATTAAACATGTAATTTTGAAAAGGAAATTTAATTAAACATAAAAGATAAACCTGATTAAGTAGATATAAAATTTTTATTATAATATAAATAAACAAAATACAAGGCCCTAGTGAATTTCTTTATGTAGGAAAATATTTTGTGAAAATAATAATATAGAGTCATTCGTGACAATGAAAGAAACAAATATTTGTGAGAGATAATTCTTTAGTAAGATAGCAAAAATTTTTGGTTTCAAATTTTAAAAATTTTAAGATTATTGAAGAATACAATCATCAATTTTGATGCCAAAAATTTCTTAGTAGTTACATCCTCTTGTATATACTTTGTCCCTAATTTCCCGTAAATAAGTCACCAAAGCAATCATTGACAACAGCAAGTGGCTACTACCATAAGCTACCACATCCTCTTTCCTTTCTTTCCCTCCTCTTCAAATTATCCTTGTACATGTACAACTTCCAAAAAAAAAAAAAAAGTAACTTAATAAAACATAAAAAGAATAAAAAATGTTAAAAATTCACAGAAAGAAAGATTGACTTAATCAAACATTATTAATTTAAACTAGTTAACTCCCTTCCATGTCCTCTTTTTTGAACTCACAACCCATGAACTTGAGTTGGAATTAATACTCCAAGCCTTCCTAAACATGTAAACATGACTTGAACTAAGCAAACTCCCCACTAAAATCAAACATGAAATTTCTCTCTAAGCACCACATTACCAGTACTAGTCTTAGTATAGGTCAAGCCTATTTAGGAATTGACAAAATTCTCTAGTAACAATGACATGTTTTTCCAAACTCCTATTAATGCCAACCAGAACCTATTCTTTCAATTATTTTCTTTTAATTTTTGGATCCAAACATTAAAACTAAAAAGAAAGAGTGAAATAAAAAATTTCTTTAAGAAAACTAAAAGTAACAAAATAGTAAAAGCTACAATTTTTTTAAAACAAAATAAAATGAAGATTAATGCCTCCTCTATTCATTTGAGTAGATTCAAACCTTATTCTCTCTTTTCCTTTAAAGACCAGAAGAAGAAAGATGATATTATTTTTGAAAAAAAAAAAACTACTTTAAAAAAAATATAACCCACTCCTTCTCTTGTTTATTTTTTCAAAAATAATCAAGAAAAATAAAAATAAGAAATAGATTGTATTTCAAAAAAAAAATTTGGAATAAATAGGAGTCCATGGCCTTTTTTGCTTTTAAAGCCTTGTCCATGATTAGATCTTACCTCTAAGGCTTCAAATCAGACCATTAGCTCTTGAATTCAACATAAAAATGCCCTTGTCACCCATAACCTATAGAGAAAAATGAGTTAGGGCTAAGATTTTCTTTGGGTGTTCTTAGGGTTAAATTATCTTGATGTTTTTTTGTATGAAATGAAAAAGGGTTAATAGATAATTTTATTTGTAATTTTACATGATATGTTAAATCTAATATGACCTTTCAAAAGTAACTATTCAATGAACTAAGAATTTTTTTATAATAATTCTAGCTTGCCATTAAACTAGATTAATAGAAAAAGTTTATGTTGCTAATATGGTACATTAATAAGAAAGGGAAGCTGAGGTGTATTAAAGACAACAATAACAAAGCACCACATCTCAATTTGGCCAAGCCCAAACCCAAACCTACTTGAAATCCAAATGGTAAAACCCATTAACCTATTATATATAATTAATTGATGAAAAAGGTTTTAAAAAAATTAATACATGTAATTTTGAAAGGGAAATTTAATTAAACATAAAAGATAAACCTAATTAAGTAAATATAAAATTGTAATTATAATATAAATAAATAAAATACAAGACCCTAGTCAATTTCTTTTAAAGGAAAATATTTTGTGAAAATAAGAATAAAGAGTCATTCATGGAAATAAAAGCAACAAGCATTTGTGAGAGATAATTCTTTAGTAAGATAGTGAGTGATTGAAAGGAAAAAAAAAGTGAGAGACAATTGTTTTAACGACCATATGGTCTATAAGAGTCAAAAGGGAGCAAAAAGCAATAGGTGTTAATTACTTTCTTAAGACCTATTTCAAAGACAATGGTAACCCATACTTTTCTTAAGCCTTTTTATTTGAGTTTTAGAATTTAAGGACTATAAAATCCAATTTATGGGTTGATGGGATTAGGGTTAATGAGATTATTAATTTTAATTTTAAGTAATGTGTTAAGGGGATTAAGGTTAATTGGGTTAGAATTCTTGTTTAAAACTGCCAATTATTAGTTAATTTGTCATGACCCAAAGCCATATTAATTGTTATTATAATTTTCTTTTTCTAAGTTTTTACTTTTTAATTTTATTCCCTTTCTCAATTTTCTTAGTTTGTCGCTTTCCTATTCTTTCCAATTCTAGATTTATTTCTTTACACAATTACTTTATCTATGATTGTGCAAAAAAGGAAAAAAAAAATCATTTATGGTTGAAGGAAATCACCTAATTAATTTTTATTGTGGAATAGGCTTGTAGAATAAATAATTTCTATTTATAATAAACTAGGCTATAGCTTTTTCACTTCCTAATTGTTTATTAATTAAATGCAACTTGTTATCCATATATGCAACTTTTTGTTATTTGGAAATCATACAAAGTTTATTAACACTTAATATAATTACTCATGGGAGATATTAATTACTATAAAGTTTCATCTTGATGGGACCATGATGTTGCAACCTAAGATTACATATGAATGTGAAGATGTCAAGGTCATTAAAGCCAACATTATAGATATGTTATTGATGCTTAGCTTAGATGTATAATAAAAGGTCATGGATACAATAACATAGTTAATTATATGCTAGTTGACTATATGCATAAGTTCCTTAACTAATCATATGAGTTTATGAAGTATCTAAGGAAGCCAAGTGACAAGCAATGTTTGATATGTTGAATTGGATGGTTGAGATAAGGGCATATTGTACATATCAATGTTCTACATAAGGTTGATGAACTTGTATTTGCCATTGTCAAGGATATTCTACATGTAATTGGTGTTGAGCTAGAAGAGCTTGATGGTGGAACTAGGAATGTGGGGAAAAGAGTTGGGCATGTACAAAATGAAGTTGAGGTTGCAAATAGTCCTGTTGATGGAATTGTGACACAATCTTCTATTTATAATATAATTGATGAATAACAGGGTCATTAGTTAAGTCAAACTACTTGTCATGAACAATAGTGTACTAAAGATACTAACATTGCAAAAGGGCATGAACAACATTTTTGTAATGCTACTGTACTTGAACAACACATTAAGAGTACATATGCCAATAACAGGTCTCTTTCAGCTTGATTGAAAATTAATTACTTGCACTAAACCCTTGATTAACAACTTTGTATTACAATTTTAGATGTCTTTATATCATCCAAAACATTAGTGTTTAGTACCAACTAAGTTCTAGCAGCTGCTGTACAAGTTCGTGGACATAAAATAGCCCTTTTAAGTAGATTAGATACTATGTAGCACACTAATATGCACAATAAAAGCATTGGGTAACAATTATCTAGAAACCTTAACTAAAATGTGTTGTTAAGTTAACAATTAGTTAATACTTTTGCAACAATTAAGGATTGTACTTTTGAAACAATTAAGGATAGTATTTTTGAAATAATTAGGAATTATGATGTATTGGCCATAGGATATGCTTGCTTTATTTTGTGACAGTGTAGCCATTAAACACCCATTGATATGTTATTTTAGAGGGTGTTTATGAATTCAATATTTATATGGTGAGACTATACCAATGAAGAATCTATTACCTATTATAAGACTTATGTTGTGGCTTGTTATCCAATAAATATTTGTTTTTTTTTTTTTTTTTGGTTCAGGGTAATAGTTCAATTATTTAGAGACCTTTACCCTTGCCAATACCCATAGAAGGAGAGCCATAATGATACTTTTCCATCCTAATTTTCACTATCCAACTAAAAAACAAAAACAAAAGGTTATAAATCATGAGTTTCTATACTTGAACCTCTTTTCTTATATGATAAAGAGTGGAATTTTTGCTTTAAATAATGTAATAGTTGGAACCTAATCTACAATACCCCCTATTATGGCCTTTCCTCAACATTGACCCCTATGGACTTTTATGCCAAAAGTCAAAACTCCCTTGAAATTCTAAGGGTTAAAATAATCAATAGTTTAATTCATTTATGATCAACAAACAACCATTATCCACATTTGAACCAATTGCATTAACATTTACAATTATAAATGTATATAACAAACGTGTCATACAATTGATAACCTTATAATGATAGAAAAACTACAACAAAAACAAGATGTTGCCCTTTTCACCAAAATTAAGACACAACACAACGTTAATCAAAGGAACACAAGTGAATAATATACAGCTACATAACACTGGTTTATATTATATTCACCCTATATAATTGCATTTTCTTTCAACAATCTCTATTTTTCCTTTTCAACTCAATACATTTAGACATCACTTTACTCATTTCCTCACCCTAATTGTCAACTTTGTTCTTCTTAGACTTAATATACTCTTTGGTTCACTTAGAGTTTGAGAAGCAAAAACAGGAAAGTCAGTTCACCTTACTAGTTGGTGCCATCTTTCATTAATGCTTGGCACGAAGATTGGCATGAATTAAGCACATCAAGGAGGCAAGGTGAACATAGAGTCAATGTTCATAGTAATAAGACAAGGAAGGCTAGGTAAAAGTTGAGTTATGGGTTATGGCATTAATGTTTAGTGGCTAAAGAGTTAGGGGCTAAAGCACATGTGTGATAGGTTAAATAACACAATGTCTCCTACTAGTAAAGGGTCATATTACTTAATGTTTTTAGAGAGGAAGTATGTTCTAACGTAAGGTGTGATGGCTCAAGTAAGGCAATGTCTCTTACCACTAAAGGGTTAAATTCTCTAATACTTTTTAAGGGGGTAATGCATCTTTTACACAAAAGTTAGATAATGATTTGACACTTTGTTAGCACTTAGGCTAAGGTTTAAACTAACAATGTGTGGGTTAATTATGAGTTGGCTTATAATTGAGCTAAGAACTAGCTCAAGCATTAATGAAATATTAGTGCACAGGTGAAGTTTGCATTAACTATATCCAATTTAATTAAAGGATGGATAACAAGGTGAAGGCTTGGAGTGCAAACCAAGTTAAAATGTGAATCAAGGACCACAAAAATAGGGATAATGTGAAGTGTGCTCTTTAAAATCATGGGAATATGTTGTTATTAGGCCAATTAGGTAGCCAAGATGAAGTGCTAACTAACATAAGTATGTAACTTATCTAGCATGAAAGGAGGAAAACATGGCTGATTTCTTTAATGTCACAATAAGGTGGTAAACACTCCTCCTAAGCCTAGGAAGACATGGAAACATTATTGGCCAAAGATCATAGGAAAGTGCTCTTAAAAGTAGGGAATACCATTGTGCATGAGTGACTTAGTAGTCATATCATGCATGTCCTTAAGTAGTTAAGTGTATCAACTACCTTAACTTGTAGCTTATAAATATATAATGTGAATAGCCAAAGCTTAACAAAAGAGGAAAGCATAGAGAAAAACACTTATGAGAGATTTGTCAAATCCTTTATATTTTGTGAGTAAGAAAGTAATAATGGTTAATAAACATTCTCGTATATGGTGGCATTTCCCTAAATTGTGCAATTAAGTGTTGTTGTGCACAAACACTTTTTTATGTGTGCTTGTTTGCAAGGTTTGGCTAAAATGAAAAGGTGTCTTGGTACCATTAAGGGAAAGAAATTTTGAGTTAGTGAAAGGCCCCCAGTTATAATTTTAGAAGTGAGGCACTCTCATTTTTTTTTTTCTCTAGATTCCATTATAAAATTAAAATTATCAACTATTAACCAAGGTAATTCATAATAACATGTATTATTCTTAGGCCTTCCTTTAAATATTTTCATCAATCTTGGTGTGAACTCCCATACATTACACTAAAAAACCATGACTAGTTATCACTTTTCTACACTAGCAAATAGATAAATTGCTCACTTTTATTTATGAACTTAAGTTTCAAACTTGAATTATCCCAAAGAACCCAATTGCATCCCTTAAGCCCTTGAGCCTCCTCCCTTAAAATTTCAAAGAAACCAATTTTCTCGCAAACCTCACTCACTTTCACTTGCTCACCTAAGATTTAACCAAACCACAAAGGGCACATTAGTCTACAATAGTAACCATAGAGTCATCTTAAAGCTATCCTTCACAACTCCAAAATAGTTCCAAACAAGTATATTCATAAGATTCTTAGTGTAAAAGAAACAAAATTGTATCAACCAAGATCTAGGCCAAAGCTTATGCCTCATCATTGTTAGATGTAAAGGCTAAAATATCCTTAACTTACATTAGAGTTTCTTGAACATAAGAGAACACATCCCTATCCAAATATTGTGATTCCCCACATTCCATAACAAAGAAGTTAAGTGGATCCTCTTTAGGGTTATTATGGCCCATAACATTATGACTAGATTGAGAAGCCCACCCACTTTAAGGCCTAACAGTTGCCTCACTCACTTAGTATTTTGAACTTGTTGATGCTACATTAACAACCCAATATCTTGCCATTATTACCACATGGAGGATCATTTTATGTAACCAATTTTAAAAATTTTGTGCTAGTTACATTCATCAGTAGTCAACAACTCTTAGATTTTATTGACCTATTTTGCAAGATATCAAGACTTGTATAAGGAATAATTTTTTGAACTTTAGGCAAGACAACAAGCATATCTCCCATACTACATTGTTTGCCATTTGAAGAAGTCTACTACTTACCCTTTCCCATAGCTAATTGAGATCCACCATGTGTTACTAATTTCTTAGAATCACTACCATTAGTTATTCCATCAAAGCCAACTGTCACGGACGTATAAGTTTCTACACACGGCCGTGCGGCACTTAGCTTTCCCTACGCCCTTCGTAGAAGCTAAGTCAGCCTTCCTCCTGCGGATGGTGAAGAGAGAGTGGAGCACAATGGAAACCCAAGAGAAAGCAATTAGAAAAGGAAACACTCTATAACACCTAAGAGAGAATACAAGTGAATTGGATGCCTTTCACCCTTGGGGTTACTCCCCTTTATATACAATCCTACCTTCTAAATGGATGGCTGAGATTCATCTAATCTAACGGCTACAATCAATGTTCTAGGGAATTCTACAAGGATCTCTACAAGTCTACATAATCAAGAGAATTCTAGAATGTTACAGAATGTACAAGAGTTCTATTAACCTCTTCGTCCTTCAAGGTTTCGCTAGGCTCCTCTAGAACCTTCCAGGACGTTTCACTCTCCCCCACCTAATTTCTCGACGCCCTCGTCGAGTCCTCATACTCCTGGAGCAATTGTCAAAATTGCCATAAATCTTCCTTAGTCTCCCATGTCGCTTCGCTCTCGGGTAGTCCCTTCCATTTGATCAAATATTGTGTACTTGGTGGTGTACCACATTTTCGGACAATCCGTTCACCAAGCACTTCCCCAACCTCTTTATCATAGGACTTTACCACAATCGGGGGAGCTCTATTGGATACTCCACGTCTTGGATCTTCCTGGTCTTCCTTGAATGGTTTGAACATACTTACATGGAAGACGGGATGGATCTTTAAGTTTTTGGGCAAATCCAATTTGTAAGAGACCTTACCAACCTTCCCGAGGACTGAGTAAGGTCCCTCATACTTCCTTATGAGACCCTTATGGACAGAACAGAAAGCTTTGAATTGTTGGGGCAAGATTTTGACCATTACCTTGTCTCCAACTGCAAACTCAATTTGTCGTCGCTTCTTGTCCGCCCATTTCTTCATCTTCTTAGCTGCCTTGTCAAGGTAGGAACGAGCTATGTCGGCTTGCTCCTTCCATGACTTGGCCATCTTTAAGGCTCCGGGACTTCTGGTTAATGAATCTGTATCCACACTATGGGGCGTTAAAGGTTGTTGCCCCGTCGCCAACTCAAAGGGACTCCTCCCGGTCGCCTTGCTCTTTTGTAAATTGTAAGAAAATTGAGCCACGTCTAGGAGTTTTCCCCAATCGCGTTGGTTGGCACTTACGAAGTGCCTAAGGTAACACTCCAAAAGAGCATTCACCCTCTTAGTTTGGCCATCGGTTTGCAGGTGAAAACTCGTAGAGAAATGCAACTCGGTGCCCAAGAATCTGAATAATTCGTTCCACAGTCGACCAGTGAAACGAGGATCATGATCAGTTATGATGTGGCGCGGCAACCCCCAATACTTTACCACATTTTTGAAGAATAGCCGCGCTGCCTCTTCAACTGTGCAATCAGTTGGGGCAGGGATGAAAGTTCCATACTTTGAAAAGTGATCCACTACCACTATGATCGACCCTGATCCTTCTGAGTTGGGTAAGGCAGAAATGAAATCCATAGTGATGGTCTCCCAAGGCCTTTGAGGTATCGGTAAAGGCTTTAGTAAGCCTCCAGGTAACTGGTGATCAATCTTGTCTTGTTGGCACACAAGACAGGTTCTAACATACATCTCAACCTCATCCCTCAACTGAGGCCAATAGTATGTCGTCTCTAACAATGCCCATGTCCTTTTCATGCCTGGGTGACTCGCCCACTTGGTATCATGACACTCCTTAATAAGGGAGCGTCTTATATTTCCCCATTTAGGCACATAGAGTCGCCTACCTCAGGTATAGATTAGGCCATCCTCAACCCAAAACCTTTTTGTCCCCCTCTTGACAGCAAGGTCGGTGATTTGTCTAGCCATGGGATCATGCTTGAGCCCTTCTCGAATCAGGCCTTTGATATCCCCTTTTACTTGAGAGATGGCTGCCAGTTCTGCTTTGCGACTTAGAGCATCGGCGACTACATTAGCTTTGCCCGGCTTATATTCCAATGTATAGTCGAATTCAGCCAAGTAGTCCTGCCACCTAGCTTGCTTCGGGGTTAGCTTCTTTTGGGTTTGGAAGTAGCTAGTGGCTACATTGTCCGTCTTGATCACAAATCGAGCACCCAACAGATAATGGCGCCAAGTACGGAGACAATGCACAATGGCGGTCATCTCTTTCTCTTGCACTGTGTACTTCCGTTCGGTGTCGTTCAATTTTCTACTCTCATAAGCCACAGGATGCCCTTCTTGCATTAAGACCCCTCCTATAGCGAAGTCGGAAGCATCGGTGTGGACTTCAAATGCTTTAGTAAAGTCAGGGAGAACAAGGACAGGCTCTTTACTTACCGCAGCCTTTAACCCTTCAAAGGCCATTTGCTGTTGAGTTGTCCATTCCCATGACCGGTTCTTCCTTAACAAGTCGGTTAGTGCAGTCGTACGTGCCGAGTATCCCTCAATGAACCGCCTGTAGTAGTTGGCTAAACCAAGAAATGATCGCAATTGTGACACGTTCTTTGGTGCTTCCCAATCTTGGATGGCCCACACCTTTTCTTCATCCATTCGAATTTGTCTGTTCCCCACCACATGACCAAGGAAGGGTACTTCCCGTGCTGCAAAAGTGCACTTCTCCTTTTTTATGTAAAGCTCATTGTCCCGTAAAAGCTTGAACATAGTTTGTAGGTGGTTTACATGGTCTTCAAGAGTCTTACTGTAGATAAGGATGTCATCCAAGTAGACCACCACAAATTGGTCCAAGAATGGCTGGAAGATCTGGTTCATGAGTGTGGAGAAAGTGGCAGGGGCGTTGGTTAGCCCAAAGGGCATCACCAACCACTCAAAGGAACCATAGCGGGTAACACAGGTGGTCTTTGCTTTATCCCCTTTTGCAATACGAACTTGATAATATCCAGAATGCAAGTCCACCTTTGTAATCCACTTGGCTTGTCCTAACCTATCAAACAAATCAGGAATGAGAGGAAGGGGGTATCGATTCTTTACCGTAATCTTGTTGAGCGCCCTATAATTGATGCACATACGTAATGAGCCATCATGCTTCCTTTGGAACAAGACTGGAGCGCCATAGGGAGCCTTCGAAGGTCGAACTTGACCCGTATCCAGTAAACTAACCAACTGTCTTTTCAACTCTTCAAGCTCGGCAGGTGCCATGCGATAAGGGGTCATAGCGGGAAGTCGTTTGGGCAGCTCGGGAGGCATGACATCCTTGTTTTCTTCAAGGACATCTTTGATCTTCTGGGGGAGGTCCACCTCTAGAGAGCTGGAAGGATCGCTGGTCACCATCGTTGCCAAGTATGTGACTTCCCCCCGCTTGAGGCCCTTCTTTGCTTGTATTGCTGATAAGATTTTCTTGTCACTCATCTTCGAGGTGGCAGGAACCATGCATGGTGCCTCCTTCTCAAGCACACAAATGGAGTTTAAATATGGCATAGGAACAATTTGTACCTTACGAAGGAAGTCCATGCCAAGTACGATCTTGAAATCATCCATGTGCACCACTGAAAAGTCAATTGTCCCTCTCCATGGACCAAGGCACATTGGCACATTTCGGGCAACCCCACGTAAAGGCTTGGCACCAGTGTTGACGGTCTTGAGCCAACCCCCACCAGTGGTCATAGAGAGACCAAGCCGTGTAGCTTCCTCCTCGGTGATGAAGTTGTGAGTGGCGCCTGTGTCAATCATGACTTGGGCCAGCTGTCCATTTATTTGCACATCTATAAATTCCTCTCATTGCTTGGAGCTCTTGTTTGCCCTTAAGAGCATTGAGCAATTGTAGGGAACCAATTTGTTCTGCCGGACCATCGACTTCTTGCAACTCTTGTTGTTCGATCATAGCTGCCAACGAACCCAATTTTGGACAATTTTTCATAGGGTGTGGCCCCTTGCACACGAAGCACCCCCCTCTAGGTGTGAAGGATTGTTTCTTCTCCTCATAGCCCCTTCTCGTAGACGGGTCGTGACTTCCTTGGCCTCTATCTCCCCCACCTTTGTTGGAGTTACTCTTGGAGCTTTTATTTTTAGAAGACTCATTCCTTTGATACTCGGTGAGGGACTCTGTAATTGCGATGGCCTCATTGACGTCTTTCGCCCCTCGTCACTGTACTTCTTGCTTGGCCCAATTTTGGAGTCCATCCACGAAATAGAATAATGCATCTTCTGCTCCAAGGTTAGGGATTTTTAGCAACAATGTTGTGAAATCCCTAACATAGTCAGGGATGGAGGCCTTGTGTCTCAGCTCCCTCAGCTGCTTGCGTGCATCATAGACCACGTTTTCGGGGAAGAACTGTCTCTTGAACCCCTTTTTAAAGTCCTCCCATGTCTCTATGGTGCAAAGGCCTCTTTGCATATCCGCATGCTTCCTGCGCCACCATAAGGTTGCTGTGTCAGCAAGATAAAGTGTTGCAGTGTTTACCTTATCACGCTCGTCCGTCATCTTGAGACACTCAAAGTATCTCTCCATTTGCCAAAGAAAATTCTCCACCTCCTGGGCATCCCTCTTGCCTGAGAATTCTTTGGGCTTGGGAGCTTCCACCCTAAGAGCTCCCCTTGAACCGCCATCGCTAGCCATGACCCTCTTGCACATGGCTATGTCTTGGCGCATCTCCTCTATGAGAGTCTCTAAAGAGGTCACTTGAGTTTGCAAGCTTTCGAGGGTCTGCATGACCGAGGTCTTGAAGAAGTGCTCACCCCTGTGACACCCTTCATTGTTGGAAAGAGACTCTTGGACGTCCCTCTTGACGTTGTCAAGATCTTCCAACGTGTGAGACTCCAAAGTCTCAAAGTTATGTTCGACATGCTCAATATGTACCCCCATCTCAGCCAGTACCTGTTCAAGGATGTTGGTCTTCTCTTCCAAGGTGCCAAGGGCTGTGGTGGAACGAGTCTTGCTGCGTCCACGCTCCTTCTTCTTGTTTCCACCTTGAGTGGGAGAGGGGTCACGTCCCCTCTCCATCCCTTGGTGCTCCCCTACTGCATTCTCCTCCATGGTGCTCGACATTATGCCTCACAACCTGGCTCTGATACCACCTGTCACGGACGTATAAGTTTCTACACACGGCCGTGCGGCACTTAGCTTTCCCTACGCCCTTCGTAGAAGCTAAGTCAGCCTTCCTCCTGCAGATGGTGAAGAGAGAGTGGAGCACAATGGAAACCCAAGAGAAAGCAATTAGAAAAGGAAACACTCTATAACACCTAAGAGAGAATACAAGTGAATTGGATGCCTTTCACCCTTGGGGTTACTCCCCTTTATATACAATCCTACCTTCTAAATGGATGGCTGAGATTCATCTAATCTAACGGCTACAATCAATGTTCTAGGAAATTCTATGAGGATCTCTACAAGTCTACATAATCAAGAGAATTCTAGAATGTTACAGAATGTACAAGAGTTCTATTAACCTCTTCGTCCTTCAAGGTTTCGCTAGGCTCCTCTAGAACCTTCCAGGATGTTTCACAACTCCCCTATCCACCATGCCATTATTTCTTGCCACATCTTAGCCATCAGCTCTAGCCAAGGTTGCAAAGTGGGAAACTCAACCAAGCCTTTATTAACAACACTATTTTAGACACCTGCAAATTGAATATTTAGCCTTCCATTAATCCCACCTTTGTTCTAAAATCCATGGGCCATAAGGTGATTCTTACTCAGCCTTTTTCACCTTATTATATACAAGTTCTTGGTGAAGTTCATGTTATTGCTCATCAATCATAACATAAGTCCTAGTTTTGTGTCTATATCAACTGCACTCAAAGTAAACTAGATGAATTCCTTCACACTCTTCCCACTGGACCTTGCCACCCCTGACATACAGAGTGACCAAAGGCTTATTTAAATCAATGTCCATGGACATCCTAGCAAAGTTTCCCCTAACAACATCCTTTATGGTTTTATTAATCTTTAATGTGTGCCCCATTTTATCTCAAATCTTCCATAAAGCCTTATAACTATAATATTCCATTGGTAAATGAGAGAGGCATGTCCACATAGCCACTTAATCAATGTTAGATTCATCTAGATCAAAATTAGGTTACCTCAATTACATGATGAGATAATAGCCGACTACCACTAAGGGGCCACCATGAAAAACAAAGGAATGATCCTCAAATTTTTAAATGTGACCAAGAAGAAATCATTCCCTAAATCAATCAATTGGAAATGGCCTTTAGGTGACCATAATTGATATAACGAGCAATGTAGATAAGTATACCCAATTTTGCTACCCAATAGCTTCACAATCAAATTGCTTCTCCATGGCTCATGAAAGGCTATCTTCATTGAGGATGAAATTCTATGATAATGCAATTTAGAGAACCCATGTCCCCTTTAACATCAAACTGAGCATCAACATTCTCATCTTCCATTACATTATTTGTCTTATACCTCTAAGAATTCATTCCTTTAATACATAGAAAAGAATCATGATAACAAAAGTTTATGACACCATTCACTAGTCAAACCCTACCCATCATCCTACTTATAAGTAGCCCTAGGAACCAAAGCTCCATGTTGCACCTTAACATTCTTATTACAAAATGCTAGTTGATCAGTCTTCTCTAATGACTTGAGTGGATGTAAAGAATTCATTCCAAGGCTTTATTTTATTACATAACTTAAAGTGGGACTTCTTTTGGTGCAAGGGAGGTTGATAATGGAATTTAAAAAAGCTTAGGTTGCACTTTTAAAGCCAACTTTTAAATCCATTCCATAATATATCTCGATTTATGCGACATGGGTTGAGTTTCCCTTGAACCCAATTTATTACCCCTTTTTTAGATGATCAATGTGAGTTGTAAGGTAGGTTTCTTAGACTTGCATGCCTACTATTGGATGAAAATTCTTTTTTATTTCTCCCTTCTTTCTTTTCCCTAAATTTTGGGTACTTTCATTATCAAAAATCATGTAGTAATTTCCAACAAATAAAATTTTCTCTTTTTTCAATATTCCTAAAACTCAAAAACTTCCTTTTTCAAAATTTGAAATTTCTATATTTTGTTCTATATTTTGCTCTATATTTTGCCAAAAATAAAAATCTCTTAAGTGCTAAAAATCCCTAAGAGGGTGCAAATATTCTCAAACAATAATAATAAATTATCCTTTCCTTCTCCAATCCAAAACTCTTCAAAATCTCAAACATGTACATATTTTCTAAATGACATTTTCATATCATTTCCTTAGTCTAGAATTTCAAGAATTTCCCACTTGTCATTTGTCTAAAAAATTTCCCTTATCATTTTCCAAGAAAATCATAACAGTCCAAAATTTTCCAAATTCCTCCCAAAATTATGTAAAAGAAAAATGAAACAAATTCTCAAATTTGCTTTTCAAATTTCTTCAAATTTTTTTCAATGTAAGGGATCACCATAAAAAGTATCTTAATTCTTTCCAAAATCTTTTAAAGCAAGAGATCTTTGTTAAAAGCATTCCATTTCCAAACACAATTCCAATTGGAGCATGAGATCTTTGTAAAAAGCATCGATTGATTTTTCTCAAACCTTAATCTCACAACCTATCATGTCAACATTTTCAAAACCTTAAGGTGTGCCTATGAAAAAATTTTGTTAAGCTACATGTCATTAAGAAAGATAAACAAATAAAATATTAAAATAAGAAGAAGCATAAAAATAAATTGAATGTTAAAAATATAGTTCTATTGTTCACTATGGGCATCAAGGTTAGTCTTGACTTTCACTAGGTGTAACTATGCCCCTAACCCCAAAGAATCTTAGTAACGCATTAAATTTTTGGTGATGACTTTACTATCCTAAGATTGATTTGGATGGTGAAGATTCAAATTAATCCAAGCATTGCATTGGCCAAGCAAGTGGTAAGGGCAAATCAAGTAGAGTACCTTACCATTATGGTCAACCTCAATCATTGTTAATCCATCATCACAACTTTGTAGCAATTATCGGCAGCTTAACACACAATATTCAATAACAAGGCCCCACATCAAGCATTCTCTTCATCATTGGGCCATGCTCTCATCTCAACCTGGAGGTGGGTGCAACAATATCAATTGCCTTTAGTGCAATGTTAATGAGGAAATGAAATTAATGACCAAGTAAATGAGATGATATCTAAACCATTAGATGCAAAGGCAAAAACCAACTAATTATGATGATCAACTACAACTAATGGTCTAAATCTTGCCTCATCTACCCCATCCCCCTATCATTTTTTGTTTCCTTTCCTTTCCATTCATAAGGGAAAGAATAAAATTCTTTCAAAACAATATTGCAAGACCCTTGATGGGTAGACCTTTTCTCTTTGCATCACTTTAGGTGATCTCTGATATGATAACTTCTTGTGATTTCATTAATTTCTTCCTTAACCATGGGTTGTTAAAGATGTTGGAGATAATCCTAATGTCAATTCATATTGTGTTCAACAATGATGAAGAAAAGTAGATTAATAATTTCAATGTCAAGAGATAGCTTGATGAGCAAAAAGATGATGTTCATCATGCTAAGGATCTTCTTGATGAGACCTTTATTATAACTTTTGAAGTGTGAGATGAAAGTTAGTTCTTAAGCTGATTGTATTATTGTTTGTTGATGGGAGAAGGTTATCACCTTGTTACAAAAGATAGTAGAAGAAAAAAGGAAGAAGATAAAGATTGGCATATTACAACAAAAAGCACTAAAATTTTAAGATTGTAATTTTTTTGCAACTTTCATTGTAAATCAAATTCCATTATAAATGGTTAATGTACAAAATTTAAGTATAATAATGATGTCCAATGAACAAGCTTGCCATACTTACTAAGCTTCCATATTACGTTAACTCCACTTAATGCTCTAAGCTATCATTTAGCCCCACTACTAATTATTTTCACTAGATTGATAGCCACTAACATC
This sequence comes from Rhizophora apiculata, assembly GCA_037832385.1. Classification (NCBI taxonomy): domain Eukaryota; kingdom Viridiplantae; phylum Streptophyta; class Magnoliopsida; order Malpighiales; family Rhizophoraceae; genus Rhizophora; species Rhizophora apiculata. The sequence goes on along the minus strand of CM075424.1, from coordinate 2,715,237 downwards.
AATTGAACTCATTACAACATAATTGCTCATTGGTTACATATACTAGACTAAACTAGAAAACTAGTTATAAGTTAACCAAGGGCCTTAAAAAAACAAAATAATGCTTTTGTTTCTTAATGCTAAAGTTGTGATCTTCTTGTTGCAACTCTACTTCCAATTTCTTTTCTCTTTAATGTTGGGAACTTAAGCAATGAAGAAGCTAGGCCTCACAACAACACTCCTTGGCTTCTTTATTTTTCAGCCTCATGTCATCCCTTGTCCTTTTAAATTTAAGCCTTAGCAAGGCCTTGGTCTTGATGTTGCTAACTATAAATCTAAATTGTAGTTCACTAGAATAACTTCATTAGCTTGTTAAGCTTTTCTAACGAAATAGTATTTGATCTTGATGTGTTTTTCTCTCCTATGGAATATAAGGTTCTTCAAGATAACCACAACAAACTTTTTATCAACCATAATTTTAGTAGGTAGATCTTACATGCACTTCAAATCAACTAACATTTTTCCTAGCCATAGTACCTAATTTATAGCTTTTGCAATTGCTATATATTCTACCTTAACAGTAAATTATGCCACTATTGCTTGCTTTTTTAAGCCCCAAGTTATCAAGGCTTGAATCAAGAGAGACATGGTGACTTGTGGTGGTCTTCGTGTCTTTATAAAAGCTACTGTAGTCATTGACTAAGTAGCCTTTCAATATCAATTTCCCATTTTGGTTAAATTTTAAACTAAAATCAATTATGCCTTTAACATACCTAAGCACCCTTTAAGCAACTTGAAAACTTGGTTACAAACATGGTATTAGGTATGTTTACTATTAAGTATATCAGATAACCAATTACACTTCTATATAGGCTCCCATTTGCTCTCCTAGCTCCATCTTCTTTATTGAATTTCTCAATTAACATGATTGGTGTGAAGAATGGTTTACAATTTTGCATTTTGAACTTTATTAAAACTTTATTTGCATACTTACTTTAATTAATGAAAATTACTTTATAAGTTTAAGTAACCTACATTACAAGAAAGTAACACATTAATCCTAAGTCTGTCATTTCAAAGGCCTTCTTAATATTAGCTTTAAACCTAAGTGACCTGTATTCCAAGAAAGAGTAGTTTGATTTTGTTAAGCCTATAACCTAATACAAAGGTTTTAAAACAATTCACTCTAGGCTCCTATGGATAGCCCTTAATAACTAATCTAACTTTGTTTGTTAAGTGTACCATCATCATTTATTTAGATTTAAATACCCACTGACACCAATTACTTATCTATGATTAGGGTTTTAAACCAATTTTTGATGTTGTTCTTTTCAATCATTTCAATTTTAGCCTTCATAGCATTTATCCATATAATATATTTAGAGGCTTTTGCATAATTGATAGGCTTTAGTGAAGTTACATTGCACTTTTCGTATACCTTAGCAAGTGATTTGCTTCCTCTTACTAGCTCATCATCAATCTTAGCCATCTTATCATTTGTATGAATATCAAGTTACAAAGGATATTGGTTAATGTTGAAATCCTAGACTTCACCATTTGTTTGAGCTTTGTCCTAATCCTAGTTGGCATTTTCATCAAATTTTACACTAACTCATAAATACTTTCTATATCTTTAAAATGTAGATCTTATTGACCTTGCAATTTAAACTGTAACAAGTAATATTCCTATTTTAACCTCTGAATCCAACTTTTCTCTTTTGACCTTAGATACAAAATTGTAACATATGCAACTAAAGACCCTTAAGTGTTAGAGTGAAGGTTTGTTTCCATGTCAAGCCTCATATGGAGTTTTACTTCCTCTTAAAGCTCTGGTAGGTAACCCATTAAGTAAGTAAATAGTAGTGTTGACTACCTTTACCCAAAACTTCTTTGGCATGTTCTTTTTAAAAAATAGACACCTAGTCATTCCAATTATAGTTCTATTTTTCCTCTCACTTGCCCTATATTTTTGAAGAGTGTATGTGATTATGAATTAGTGATGAATCCCAACATCTCGATATAATTTATAAACTTGTTATATGTGTACTTAGTACCATTATCTAATATTAGCATTTTCAACTTGTAACTAGTTTAATTTTCAATCCATAATATGAGCTCCAATAAAATTTCAAGCACATTTGACTTAAGTTTTATAAAATAAACCTAGCACATTCTAATGTAGTCATCTATGAATAAGATATATAACCCATTATCATTCAATAAAGGAATGCTCATGGTGCCACACACATCATTGTGTATGAGCTCCAACCTCTAAGTAGCTCTCTCAGCTTGGTTAGCAAGAAATGGTAGCCTACTTTGCTTTCCAAACTAATAAGATTTACAAACCTGAGGAGACTTAATTATAGCATGAATATCCAATGCTAACTACTTTTCATACATATGGCTTAATGATGAATAATTAAATTGCCCCAACCTTTTATGCCCTAAGGTTAAGTCATGAACAATATGTATAAAAGCTTTACTATGCATAAGATTTCTAAGAATCATAAAGCTCTTGTTCTTCATTTCCAAAGTTAACAACTCATGGTTTTGAGAATTAACAATTTAATAGGATTTGTCTTTAAAGTGTAGTTTATAACATTTTTCTAACAATTATCCAATAAGTGGGCAAATTTTGGTTAATACCTAGAACTTAGAGAACTTCAGGTAATACTTGTTGTTATAATAACTATAAAGCCTTTTCCTTTCACATTGATGAAATTTACATTGCCTACCTTTACTATAAACTTGCATGACTAATCTAGTGTTTTAAACTTTTCCATAACATTTGATATGTAGTAAGTATAACCATTGCCTATCAACTAATTCTCAGCATTGCTCCTCTCATTACTACAAGCTTCCATGAAAAGTTGCTCCTCTTGTAACTAGTTCTGAAGTACTTGAGCTTGTTGTTGATTTCCTTTATTTTTCCATAGTCTAGCCATATGAATCAAATTCTTGTAGATTCTACACTATACATTGAGTCTAACTAGCAATACTTCTCAACATAAGTTGTTCTTTTATAGTGCTTGCAAAAGGATACACTTTCTTTTTCTATTCTCCATCTTTACTACTTTTAATTTCATCTTTCCATTTTTGTCTTATCATCATTATGCCTTTTTAAGTGTGATGTCAACTTGTCTATGCTTCTTGCCACTAGAGCAGCTTCCAAGGAGTCACTCTATTTAATAGCCCTTTTCAATTCCAAAGTTTGCAAGGCATTAACTAGCTTGGCAAGTGTAAACTTGCTTAGGTCATTAGAGTTCTCCAAAGAAGAGATTTCAAAGTCATACTTCTTTGACAATCACAATAAGACCTTTTCCTTTATCCTTTATTTAGTCAAGTCCTCTGCTAACAACCTAATCTCATTGATAGTCTTCATAAGTTTGTCTATAAACTCTTTAGCAAACTCAATGTCTTTTGTTTTGAGAGACTCAAACTCTTAACTCAAGTTTAGGACTAGAATGCTTTTGGTCACTACTATGAAACTCTTCCTTTAGCTTTTCCAAAGCTTCTTTTGCACTCTCACATGCCATTATTATGGTGAAACTAAAATGAATACATGTTAGAGTTTTGCACAATTTCATTGTTTCCATACTGTGATGCTCATGTTAAGTTATAATGGGATTATTAAAGAGTGTTAGACTTCATCTCCATTCTCAATTATATTTTAGAGATCAAGAGACCTTAGATAGGCCTTCAAATTAATAGTCCATATAGAATAGTTCTCACCAAAAAAATATTGGTGGAGCAAAGGTTAGAAATGAACTCTTAGATACCATTTCAGTTTTTTAAGTGTTTTAGGTCTTTTAAGAAGGTTTTCTCTCTAGTTTTTTCTTTGCTCATAAGCACTAAGACATGAGTTTTGTAAGATCAAAGGGACTCTAATCCCACTATTTAAAGGAGAAGGTTACTACCTTGTTATGGACAATAACAAAAGAAGAAAGGAAAGAAAATGAAAAGTGGCATATTATAACAAAAAGCACTAAAAATTTTCATAGTTGTAATTTCTCTACAGCTTCATTGTAAATCAAATTCCCCAATAAAGGGTTATTAAATTGAAATTGAAATTGTTATTTTGAAATCGAAACTACATGATCAAATTAATTACCTTAGCAAAAAGATTGTTAGAAACCAAATAGATGTTTATCGAATTAACACATTGTCATATAGATATTTTGAAATTTTAATATAGATTGGTAGCTTACTAAATATGATCTATATGTGAATACATATTTTTAAAGTTGAAAGAAAACTAATGAAATGTTTATGTAACAACACTTAATTTTAGAAATATCTAATTATTTGATTTAAGTTTTATTTTTTCAGTAAACTCTCACAATTTATACAATTTAATATTAACTTACTAATTGTTTTATAGTCTTTTTTAATATTTTAATGAAATTAAAATTTCAAAATTTTAACATATATTTTGTTTACTTAATTACAATTTGAAATGTATTATAATTTATTCAATTAATATTAATCATCTTTCCCATACTTCAAAAATATGCATAGCACAAATACTTATAATTAGGGAAAATAAAAAAATAATTTCTAAAAAGATAATTTGAAATTTTTTTTTTTTTTTTGTTTTTTAGAGTAAAAAAAAAATCTCTAAATTTGCCATTATTTCTCAAAACTCATAATTTAAGTCTTCTTTTTTCATTTTTTCCACTTAAAGAAGATACAAGTAAAAATACATTCTTCAATAAATATGATAAATTTGCTCATCATGTGAGTCTAATACAAATGTTTAAATATATATTATCAAAATTAAGACAAATTTGAAGAAATGATTTTGTAGCAATATTTGCTTAATTTTAAGAATATGTAAGTAATTAATTTAATTTTTAATTTTATTAGCAAATTTTCATGTATTGTTCTATTTGACATCAACTTAATAGTTAATTTTATATTTTTTTTGATATTTTGATAAAATTAGAATTTCAATGTATATTTAATTTACTCAATTACAATCTAAATGCATTACAATTTATCTAATTTAATTTAACAATTTTCAAATATTTTTAAAATACACGTAATGTAAATACTTATAATTAAAATGATAATTTCTAAAAAAAAATAATAATTCTAAATTTCTCCTTTTAATTTTTTAAAAGGAAAAATTATTTTGAAATTTATTTTTTTTCTTAAAAAAATTCTCATATTTTCCCCTTTCATTTTTTTGAAATAAAAAATACTTCTTATCAATTAATTAGAAAGAGGATCACCCACATTGATAAATATGCAAGGAAAATCAATTCTCATTACAGTAAGAAACCTAAAGAAGTTTATGTAGAACTAAGAACCTTACAAGGAGCAAATTTAAGATCAAATTTCATTAAGTTTAATAAAATCCCCTAGTCACTACTTTTGAGTTTGCACAAAATAAAAGGAGTCACACAAGTAATAATACGACATTACAATACATAACATAATATAGAGGCAACACATGTTCATTCACGTAAGAACACCTTGTAGGAGACCAAAGCTTTAACCTAATGGTCAAAGTAAAGGCTCTAAACCCAAAAGGCCATAGGTATAAAAACCATTGTAGCAGAGGAATTTCTTAAAAATATGAATGAAAACAAAGGGGTGAGAAGGAGCAAAAAAAAAAAATGCCTTAGCAATGGGATGTCTTACAAATCTGAACACAAAAGTAGGGGAGCATTAGTTTGATGAGGCTGAAACTATCTTCTTGTGATATCATTTTTTATTTCTTTAAAAAGTTTCTTCTTGTGTATTATCATTTCCTCAACAAATGTAGATCCAAAATTGAAACTACAGATCCCTTCATTTTTAAATTATCCAAATAGAAAAATAAACTAAAATGAAAGTTTTACCTTGTATAAATTAATAACATTTTAAACAAATTAGTATTCTTAACAAGGGTGGAAAAAATGAAGAAAATAAGTAAATAGGTCAACTATAACTGATAGTTAATTATTTAAACTCGTTCATCTAAAAAATTAACAAAGAACGTACTACAATGCAAAACTAATATGAATATGAAAGAAAATAATGGAAAACAAAAAAAAAAGAAAAAAGCAAGAAAAAAAAACATATTTCTTATAAAAATAAGTATTCATTTATAAGACTAAATGAAAAATAATTAATCTATATCTTTTATAATTCTTATATTATCTGTGTGTGTTATAACTTGATTTTTTTTTATGAAAAATATTTGAAGGCATGTTTCTCTAAGATCTCCTCTTGGGAGATTTTTTATCAAGGTTAGTGAATAGTGATGTCATAATGACCATCTGTTAGTGGTCAACGTCACTTTTATTGATGAGTTTTTTAATTTATAAAAGAATTATAACTCAAATAATTTTCTCTATTTAAATAAATAGAAATAAAATTTTTATGACAAAGAATATGGATGAGGAAATGGGATCATTTGTGTTAAGAAAAAGCAAAATTTTATTGCTCATTTTCTAAATAATGGATGGTATTATAATTTGCTTGATATGGTAAACAAAATTTGGGGATTTGAAGCAATTGATTTTGTTTTTGAAACCATAATTGATGCTACAATGTTTGTCACATTTTCTGGCACCAGAAATCATGAAATTGTCTCATATTTCTAGTATAATTAGTGTGGACCACAAGTTCAACCTTGATGTCCTATCAATTCGACCTGAAATTTTGGGAGGAAGTCAACTAGGCTCAATTATTACCCAGCAATGCAAGACACGGCCTTTTCGGCTGAAACTAGCTTAGATTGGCACCACACGAATGGAAAATTTTGATGATCTAGTTTACTTTCAAGTAGACAATGGCTAACATGCTTTCTTGAATGAAAAGAAAATGGGAACGTGTGGCCAAACTGCTTTTTGCAACTATAGATGAAAGTTTACTGTGTACTTCTCTAAAAACTAGAAATCTAAAAACTAGAAATCTATGCGAGCGACAACCACACCAATGGATATTCTGTCGGCCCATTTCAAATTATTTTAAGGCAAAACCATTTCATTTCATAGACCCACACGTAAACATAGAAGAGATGTCATTTAACGTGAAGACAATGTAAAATCTTTTGTTATCCTCAATTTACATTTCTAATTTACTTTTGTTGTTTCCTTTATTCCTTCAACTGCCTTCTCTTCTGCAACTGCAACAATGACAAAATTCTTAAGAACCTCATTGTAATGAAGAGATAATCAGGAGCAAATTTGAAATCCAAAATATGTTACCACTGGTGATAAGTTTACGTGACAATCATTTAAACGAGCTCAAAAAGTAATCTTACATTTAGTCCCATGATTTCATGCTGGAGATATACCTTCAAATTCAACTGCGTCCACAAAAAATAGCATTAAGATCAAAGAACAACCAAAAATAAGCAAGCCTCTTTCTTTATAGAAGACAAACGCTAGACATAATACATTTTAGTCACACATATTTTATTAATAGGAAAATATTTTTTCAAATAAATTTCAAATTGTTACTATGACAGTCATTGCTATGATTCCCACTTTAAAGATGTAATGCACCTAGAGAAATGTGAAGGTGGGACTTTGTTCCTAATTTATGCCATTCTCTGTTTGCCTATGCCACTAGACAACTTATGGGTGTTTCTCATATATTATGTTCATGCAACTTACCATTTATTTAGTTTTGTTTTCTGAATATATATCCCATACATTTTGTCCATATAATACTCGCATAAAGGAGATGAGTGCAACTTTGTCTATAATTTTTTGATCTTCCAAAAGAAAAATGAAAAAAAAAAGGTTAGTTAATGAGAATACCTGCTGCGGGTGGTTCTTTTCCACACCTTGCAACGCACTGAGGAATACATGCCTCAGAAAATGCACCAGAACATCCAATGATGCAATTTTGCACACAACTTAAGGCTTGCACTTCAGTTGTGGATTGTATGAGCATGATTGCAAATGCCAATGCCAAAAGTCTCCCTATTACAATATTGCTAGCCATGCGTACCTAATGCTTGCTTAGTTTCTTGTCACTATTATTTTTTTGACATCCTTTCATTTGCAATATATATGTTTAGGAAACTGTTGGCCAAACACTTTTGAAGGGCATTTAATGTTTCTAGTATAATTAATATGTCATTTAGTGAGACAAAAAAAAACTGAGTTTACTCATATTTATTTTGAAAAATTGATTAGTAAAAGTTATAAACTAATTAAACATAAAAGTAAAATTAAGTATAAAGATAACTGATTCTGTATTTTTTTTAACCTATAAAAGATCTGAATCTTAATGTATGATCAAGAAATATACACAATATATATAATACCATTGAAGTGTGTATATATAATTTTATTGAAAATTTTAACATAAATTGAAGTACTTGTAGGGTCTATCTATCTAATTTTTGGACTTTGTAAAGTTTACTTCTATATACTTTTTCCCTCAATTCTCTTCACTTTATTAATCTTTATTTTTTTTACAGGTAGAGGGAGAGGAATATATGATCCCAAGATTTGTCAAATGATATATGCTTTATATAAGTATCATATCCTAAATCTTTAGACATGAAATGTTTGGTCTCTTACCATTATATCTTCTATGCCATCTTGTCAACAGATTTGGACAAAAGTCTATTAAGAAGGTAAGTAGTCATCTCAAGGGCATAAACCCAAAATGATAAAGGAATGTCGAGTTGATACTTCAAGGATCAAACCATATTTAATAGGGTTATATTTCCTCTTTTAGAAAAATGATTATGTTGTGGTGTTTAAGTAAATGTCCGTTGAGAGAAAAACTGATTCTCTTTCATGTAACCACTAAATTCTTAGCTTAAGTATTCACCTCCTCAATCTAATCATATGATTTCAATACTTCTAGTTTGTTTCTCTGCTTCATTTCTTGATTCTTTGAATTTTTCAAAATATTCAAATTCGTATTTCATTAGATACACTAACCATATCTTGATTGATTATTTGTGAATGTAATGAAATAAGACAAACCACCTTTTACATGTGTTGCCTAGGGCCACATACATCAATATGTATGAATCCTAATAACTCATTAACACGTTCTCTTTTCATTTCTAAAGAAGTCTCAATTATCTTATCCAATAAACAAGATTCATATATTTTATATGATTCATAATCAAATAGATCCAAGTAACAATTATTATATAACTTAACCTTCCTTAATCAAGCTTATATAAAAAAAATTTCATATAAATATTAGATCTATAATAAACATAATTTTTCTCAAAAAAACAACCTTTATCATTAAATGTAAAATTAAATTCATTTAAAGTTAGACTAGAAATGGAAATGATGTTTTCAAAAAGTATAGGGACATATAACAATTCTTTAGTTCTATTACTAGGTAAGAAAGAAAAAGTAAACAATAAGTTCCAATGGCAAATGCAGCAACTCTTGCTTCATTTGCAAATCATAGGTCTACATCACATTTCTTCAACTGTCGACTTCTAATGATTTCCTACATATTTTTACAAATATCAGAACCATATCCAATATCTAATATCCAAGTAGTAAAAACAAAAGTAGAATGATTTATCTCAACCAAAAACATACCTAATCCAAAGGCTTCACTAAGCTTCTTCACCTTTAGTCTAGCAAGATAAATCTTGCAATTCCTTTGTTAGTGGCCTTCTTTACCACAATGATGGCAAGTGCTCTTGCTGTTGTCCTTTTCACATCACCACTTGATTCAAATGCCTTGGTTTCTTGAGCCTTTACTTTTTTTGTTCTTCTTCTTAGGGCTTACTCCTCACATTGGAAGAATCCATGAGAAGAAAAGGAGTCTTCTCTTTCATTAGAGTTTACTTTGTAGTTTTAAGCATATTCAATAATTCAACTGATGTAACTTCCAACTTGTTCATATAGAAGTTTACAATAAACTCTGAACAAACCTAAGGTAGAGACTATAAGATCAGATCAGCACTTAACTTTGAATTTATGGTAAAACCCAATCAGCCCAATTTCTCAATGTAGCTAATCTTCATAATATTAGCATTCATTGAAGATCCTTCTACCATCTTACATTAGAACAATTCCTTTAAGATCTCATATCTCTTTGTCCTAGTTTCTATATTAAACAAATTTTTGAGATGCAGACCTCATTATGTAGGCATCCATGATATTCTTATGTTACCTTTGAAGTTTAAGAGACAAACTAGCTTATATAAATAAAAGGTGAGCGAGTATTAATTTCATGCATACATACCAAAATTAGATCAGGTCTTTAATCCTTATTTTATTTACTCCCATTTGTTTTATTTAAATTAATAAATCTCTACATTGACTTGAAAGATCTTACTCTAAAATTTTCTAGTGGGTCAAGATCTCATTTAATTTATTTCACTTTGAGATAATCTAACAATCAAATAAAAAATAATTAGATAGATAATATAACTTATCAATTACATCACATGTGACTCTTATATCAATTAAATAATAACTCTTTGTCTAAACAAATCATATATGATGCACCCAACCATTGTCTCTAAATTTATGTGATCATGAGATAACTCATCAAAATCATACAAATATAGTTAATTAGGACCCATTAATTATAATATTAAACATACTCAAGTTAAGGAATTTTTTGGCTAACCTAACAAACCTTCTTTAAACAAAACTCTATTTTTATTCTAGAATAAAAAAAGCCAACTTGTCATGTTCTTATCATGTGCTTAATATTTGAGTTGTGGATTTTAGTTAATTATAGTTATCCCATGCATTAGCATCACAATTGTAATATATATTGCATATATAGCATACAATCCTTTATAATATTCTAATATGCAAGATTATAGGCTTTACTATGTTATCTTCATCAAGCTATTTAGGAAGTTAAATAGTCAAATCCTAAAGGATTGGAAATTAATCTTCCAAAGCCCTTTTTGTAATTAAATTAAATGTAAAGAAAACTGAAGAAAATAGCATCAAGTAGAAAAGAATAAGGTCTTATGACAATTATATTTTTTCTTTTTTTTTTTTTTCCTTTCCTCTTTGGAAAAAAGGGAAGATGCATGGAATGTCTAGGTTAGCCCTTAGCTTTATCTCAGCCAACATGCTACTCACGAGGGAGTGGAGCAAACTACTTATTGTTGTGTTGCCCTAACCTAAGGAAGGACATTTGGTAAAGAGCATTATTTTAAAGGAGGGAAAGCAAGGTTAACAAGGCACTTTGAGGAGGTAACTGGACTGGATTGCTTGATGGACATTTTACATGACATAAGAAATTTTACTCAATGTCCATGGCTAATAAAGGTTGCTCACTCTCCCTAATAACAAAGGAAAAGGGTGGGGGTTAGTTCATAGTGATGGTGGATCTCATGAGATCTATGTTAATTGTTAGAAACATGACTAGCTACATCTAAGTATAGCCAACTTAGGTTAAGATGGGATGGACAAGCAAAGACTATAGCATAAAAACCATAGAAAATTGGAGAAAACCCACCCCTTGTCACCAACATATAAAGATACATATATAGAAAGGATTGATTCAAAGTGTGTAGGTACTGAGAGTCTTTGCAATTTCATTGCTTCATCAAATGTCTTAAGATTATCTTCACTATGTTATATGGAATTTGATTCCATGCTAATTCCTTTGTCCCTTCAACTAGGAACATAAAGAAATCATAACCAAAAGTCTTTACTTCCCTTACTCTTTTGCTCCTTATCAGTTTTACTTTTATTTGTTAAAGCATCATTTTCATTATCAAGAACTTGTTTCTATTGTGGAATGTTAGAAACTAAGATGAATTTATTTTCATCAAAAATAGCATTTATCAATTTAATGATTATTTTAATAGATATTAAAATGTTAAGCTCTATGACTATTAATTGATAAGTCTTATTGTTGTGAACATACCCTAAAAAGATGGACTCAACTCCCCTTTGAACTATCATTTTCAAATTTCATTAAGGATACCTAACAATTGCTTTACAAAACCAAATTCTTAAATAACAAGGTTAAGCTTTCCTTTATTTAAGAACTTATATGGGGTTGTTTTGTTACTTTTGGTTGGATCTATATTTAAAATATGGAATGTTGTAAGTTATGCCTCACCCCAAAATCCCTCACTCAAGCTAGAATTTGATTACATGACATTGATCATTTCTATTGACATGCAAGTATCATAATATTTTGCTCCTTTCTTAAATAGTAAGTATTTGATGAAAAATTCATTTTGCAATTCAATTTTAGTTTTGTACAAAGTGAATCTTTCATGAGATTTATTTTTAGTATGCATCAATTAAACATAGCAATAGTTTGAGTATTTATCAATGACTATCACAAATATGTCCTTCCTCCTAGTATTAGTGTGTTGTGCAAACAAATCACACACATCATTATAAATTCATGTTAACATGTTTAAAGATCTTCAACTACTTGGAAATAGAATTCTAATTAATTTTGTTAGCTTACAAGTTATGCATTTGTTTTTAGATTTATCAAAGTATGGCAACAAGTTCAATTTAACCATATGATGCAACTTCTAAAGTTTATATGTCTTAACCTATTATGCCATGCAAAAGAATGCTTAGCAATATAAGCATAAACATTAACATTATTATTAGCAGCAACAAGAAGTTTGAACATGCCATTACAAAAATAACAATTTCCCATAAACGCACTTCATTTGGAAGGATAAAGTTGTCGGTCTTAAATACAAGTTTGAATCTAAGTTTGTTTAAAAGACTATGTAATATCATACTTTTTCTTAACTTCTAGAACATAAAATATATTAGTAAAATTGATGTCACTTTGAGAAGTGAATTGCATTTTTACCTCCTTGATTCATATGACAGAAACTATAATGGAATTTCACATGTACATAATAATACCACCCTTTATTGGTTTCATAGCTTTAAAGTAACTTTTGTTCTCACAAAAATGTTGGGCAACGTTAGAATCAATCAATTAAGTAACATCATCCTCAAATGAATTGATCTTTCTAATCATAAGAATCATTTTTTCATTTGTTACTCTAAAAGGGAACTATTTCTTTTCCTTTTTTTTTTTTTTCTAAAGATGACACTTATATTTGTTGTGCCCCTTTTTGTGACAAAAATGACATTTTCCCCTTTTATATTTGCCTTTTTTTATTGTTATTATTAGATTAATTCTTTCTCTTGTTAGTGGACTCACTTAATTGTGTTTTCTCAATCACATGCAACTTTAAAACATGAAAGTCATGCTTATTGTTTCCATCTTGTATGCAAAACTCTTTAACTACATGAAGATGGTTAGCAAGAGTTTCAACGGATATATTCTTTTTCTTATATTTTAGGCTTCTCTTGAAAATATTTCAAAAAAGTGACAATTTATCAATGATGGAATTCACAATTACAATTTCACCTACAGACATTTTGTATTATGAAAGAAGAATTAGAATCCTTTAAATTTCAACAAATTATTCTACTACTAGCCTACCATCAATCATTTTAAAATTATTAAATTTTGATACCAAAAATTTCTCACTAGTTACATCCTTTTGTATTTACTTTGTATCCAATGTTTTTCATAAACTAAGTCACCGAAGCCATCATTGACAACAAGTGGCTACTACCATTAGCTACCACCTCCTCTTTCCTTCCTTTTCCTCCTCTTTCAAATCATTCAAGTGCATATAAAACATTCAAAAAAAAAAAAGAAAATTAATAAAACATAAAAAGAGTAAAAAGGTCAAAAAAATTCACAAAAGAAAAATAAATAAAAGATTGACTTAATCAAACCCTATTAATTTAAACTAGTTAACTCCCTTCCATGCACTCTTATCCAAAGTTGTAACCCATGACCTTAAGTTGGAATTAATACTTTGAGCCTTCTCAAACATGCAAACATGACTCAAACTAAACACACTCCCCACAAAAATCAAACATGAAGTTTGTCACCAAGCACCACATTACCAATACCATTCTTTGTGTAGGTCAAGTCTATATATGAATCAACAAAAATCTCTAGTAACAATGGCATGCTTTTTCAAACACTTATCAAAGCCAACAAGAACTTATTCTTTCAAATCTTTTCTTTCATTTTTTGGGTCCAAACAATAAAACTCCAAAAAAGTGTGAAATCAAGAATTTCTTTAAGAAAACTAAAAGTAACAAAACAATAAAAGCTAAGATTTTTTGAAAACAAAAAAAAAAAGGAGATTAATGCCTCCTTTATTCATTTGAGTAGATTCAAACCTTAGGCCTTTTTTATCTTCTCTCTTTTCCATTGAAGACTAAATGAAGAAAGATAATAATTTAAAAAAAAAAACTACTTTCAAAAAAATATAACCCACTCCTTCCCTTAATTATTTTTTCAAAAATTATCAAGGAATATAAAAATTATAAACATCATAAAAATCAATAAAAAAAAATAGGAATAAATAGGAGTCCATGCTCTTCTTTGCTTTTAATGCCTTGTCCAAGATTAGATCTTGCCTTTAAGGCTTCAAATTAGACCATAAGCTCTTGAGTTAAACACAAAAATGCCCTTCTTCTCCCTAGAAACTATAGAGAAAAATGAGTTAGGGCTAAGATTTTCTTTGGGTGTTCTAAAGGTTAGATTGTCTTGATATTTTTTTATGTGAAATGAAAAGGGGTTATTATATAATTTTATTTTTAATTTTGAATGATATGTTAAATCTAATCTAACCTTTCAAAAGCAACAATTCAATAAACCAAGTATTTTTTATAACAATTTGAGCTAATCACTAAACCAAAATAAAAGCAAACATTTATGTTGCTAATGAGGCACACTAATAAGAGAATGAAGCTGAGGTGCACTAAAGACAACAATATCAAAGCACCACATCTCAATTGGGCCATGCCTAAACCCAAATCTACTTGAAATCTAGATGGTAATAACCCATTAACCTATTATATAGTATAATTTGTTGAAAAAAGATCAAGAAAACATTAAAACATGTAATTTTGAAAAGGAAATTTAATTAAACATAAAAGATAAACCTAACTAAGTAAATATAAAATTATAATTATAATATAAATAAACAAAATAAAAGACCCTAGTTAGTTTCTCTCTATAGGAAAATATTTAGTGAAAATAAGAATAAACAGTTATTCCTGACAATAATAGAGAGAAACGTTTGTGAGAGAAAATTCTTGAGTAAGATAGTGAGTGATTGAAAGAAAAAAAAAAAAGGGAGAGAGACAATTGTTTTAAGGACCATGTGATCGATGAAAGTTGAAAGAGAGCAAAAAGCAATAATAGCTAATTACTTTCTTAAGAACATTTCAAAGACAGTGATAACCCATACTTTTCTTATGCCTTTTTATTTGAATTTTAGAATTTAAGGACTATAAAATTCACTTTATGGGTTGATGAGATTATGGTTAATTAGATTATTAATTTTAAATTTGAGTAATGGGTTATTGGGATTAAGCTTAACTGGGTTGGGATTTTTGTTTAAAAATACCAATTATTGGTTAATTTGTAATGACCCAAGCCATATTAATTGTTATTATAATTTTCTTTTTCCAATTTTTTATTTTTTTATTCTATTCCCTTTCTCAATTTTATTAGTTTGTAGCTTCCCTATTCTTTGCAATTCTAGATTTGTTTCCTTACATAATCATTTTATCTATGATTTTGTTAAAAGGGATAAAAAATCATTTATGGTTGAAGGAAATTGACTAATTAATTTTTATAGTGGAATAGGCTTATGGAATAAATAATTTCTATTTATAATAACTAGGATATAGCTTTGTCACTTCCTAATTGTTTATTACTTAAACGTAACTTGTCCTCCATGTATGCAACTTTTTGTTATTTGAAAATCATACATAGTTTATTAACCCTTAATATAATTACTTAAGGTGGATATTGATTACTATAAAGTTTCATTTTAATGGGACCATGATGTTGCAACCTAAGATTACATATGAATGGGAAGAACTCAAGGTCAATAAAGCCAACATAAAAGATACCTTATTGATGCTTAGCTTAGATGCAATAACAAAAATTCATGGATACAATAACATACTTGACTATATGCTAGTTGACTATATGCATAACTTCCCTAACTAATCATATGAATTTATGAAGTATCTCAGTAAAACAAGTGACAAGCAATGTTTGATATGTTGAATTAGATGGTTGACATAAGAGCATGTTATTGATAACAATGTTCTACATGAGGTTGATGAACTTGTATTTGCCATAGTTAAGGATATTCCACATGTAAGTAGTGTTCAGCTAGAAGAGCTTGATTATGGAACAAAGAATGTGTGGAAAGGTGTTGCGTATATGCAAAATGAAGTTAAGGGTGCAAATTGTCTTATTGATGGAATTGTGACACAATCTTCTATTTATAATATAATTGGTGAATAGCAAGGTCATTAGTCAAGTCAAATAGCTTGTCATGAACAATAGTGTACTAAAGATACTGACATTACAAAAGAGCATGAACAACATTTTTATAATGCTACTGTACTTGAACAACACATTAAGAGTACATATGCCAATAATAGGTCTTTTTAGCTTGATTAAGAATTAATTGCTTGTTCTAAACCCTTGATTAACAACTTTGTATTACAATTTTAGATGTCTTTATGTCTTCCTAAAACATTAGTGTTTAGTTCCAACTATGTCCTAGCAACTATTGTACAAACTCATGGACAAAAAATAGCCCCTTTAGTTAGATTAGATATTGTGTAACACACTAATATGCATAATGAAAGCACTAGGTAACAATTATCTAGAAACCTTAACTAAAATGTGATGTTAAGTTAGCAATTAGTTAATACTTTTGCAACAATTGAGGATTGTACTTTTGAAACAATTAAGGATTGTATCTTTGAAATAATTAGGAATTATGATGTATTAGACATAGCATACTCTTGCTTTATTTTGTGATAGTGTAGCCATTAAACAAACATTAAGTTGTGATTTTAGAGGGTGTTTATAAATTCAATATTTATAATGTTAGACTATGCCAATGAAGGATCTATTACCTATTATAACACTTATTTTGTAGCTTGTTATCTAATAAATTTTTTTTTTTTTTTGGTTTTGCTTAATAATTCAATTATTTAAAGACCTTCTCCCTTCCCAATACCCATAAAAGGAAAGCCAAAATGATACTTTCTCATCCTAATTTTCATTATCCAACTAAAAAATTAAAAAGATAACACAAAAAAAAAAGTTGTAAATCATGAATTCCTATATTAAAACCTCTTTTCTTATATGATAAAGAGTGGAATTTTTCCTTTCAATAATGTAATAGTTGGAACTTAATCTAAAATATCCATTATCGTAGCCTTTCCTCAATATTGACCACTGTGGTCATTTGTGCCAAAAGTTAAAACCTCCTTGAAGTTCTAACGGTTAAAATAATCAATAGTTTAATTCACTTATGATCAACAAACAACCATTATCCACATTTGAACCAATTGAATTAACATTTACAATTATAAAAGTAGATAACAAATGTGTCATACAATTAATAACCTTACAATAATGGAAACACTACAGCAAAAACATGATGTCACCCTTTCACCAAAATTAAAACTCATCACAATGTTAATCAAAGGAACATAAGTGAATAGTATACAACTATATAACACTAGTTTATAATATATTCAACCCTTAGAATTGCATTTTCTTTCAACAATCTCTATTTTCCCTTTTTAGCACAAAATATTTAGACAACACTTTACTCATTTCCTTGCCCTAATTTTTGATTTTGTTCTTCTTAGACTTAATATACTATTTGGTTAGCTTAAAGTTTGAGAAGCAAAAGAAAGAAAGTTAGTTCACCCTACCAATTGGTGCCATCTTTCACCAATGCTTGGCACAAAGATTGGCGTGAGTCAAGCACATCAAGGAGGCAAGGTGAAAATATAGTCAATGTTCATGGTAACAAGACAAGGAAGGCTAGGTAAAAGTTAAGTTATGGGTTCTGGCATTGATGTTAAGTTGCTAAAGAGTTGGGGGCTAGAGCACATGTGTGATAGGTCAAATAAGGCAAATGTTTCCTACTAGTAATGGGTCAAATTCCTTAATGCTTTTTAGAGGGGAAGTATGTTCTAATATAAGGCATGATGGCTCAAGTAAGGTAATGTCTCTTACCGCTAAAGGGTCAAATTCTCTAATACTTTTTAAGGGGGTAATGCATCTCTCACGCAAAAGTTATCTAATTATGTTAGCACATAGGTTGAGGTTCAAACTAACAATGTGTGTTTAATTGTCAGTTGGCTTATAAGTAAGCTAAGAACTAGCTTAAGCATTAATGAAATATTAGTGCACAATGCGATTTAATTACAGGAAGGCTAACAAGGTAAAGGCTTGGTGTGTAGAGCAAGTTAGTATGTCAATCAAAGACCACAAAAATAGGGATAATGTGGAGTGTGCTCCATAAAATCATGGGAATATGTTGTTAATGGGCTAATTAGGTAGCCAAGATGAAGTCCAAGCCAACGCAAGTAAGTAGCTTATTTAGCATGAAAGAAGGAGAACATAGGTGATTTCTTTAATGTCCTGGCTAAGCCATAATATGGTGGTAAACACTCCTTAAGCACAGGAAGACATGGAGACATTATTGCCCAAGGATCATAGGGAAGTGCTCTTAAAAGTAAAGGAATATCACTATGCATGATTGACTTAGGAGTTATATCATTCATGTCCTTAATATAGCACCAATAACTACTACGCAAATATATTATGGCAATAGTTGAATTTAGGTAACAATTATATGGTAGCAATTCAAAACCACTATGTTATCTTAAGAAAGGCAATACTTATAAACATTTATGCCATATTCTTAAGCCACTGCCTTTTTTTCCTAAAAAAAGAAAAAAGCAATAAGGCAGTTACTAACTTATCTTTTGTTTAAAAAATAAAGAGATAAGGCAGCAGTCTTAAGCTATTACTTTCTTTTTTTTAGAAAAAGGATTAAGGTAGTGATTTGGAACCATTGCCTAATCTTTTTTTAAAAAAAAAAAAAACAAGGGGCTAAGGTAATAGTTCTAAACTACTATATATTCCTCTTGAAAATAAAAGGATAAGGCAGTGGTTTAGAACTACTACCTTTTTTTTTTTTAGATAAATCAATAATGCAACAATTTGGAACCACTACCTAATCTTTTTTTTTAAAAAAAAAAAAAGGGGCTAAGACAATGGTTCTACCTATTCCTTATGAAAATAAGGAGCTAAGATAGTGGTCTTAAACCACTACCTTTTTTTTTTTTAAAGGCAATGATCTAAAACTGTTACCTAATCTTTTTTTTTTCCAGAAAAAAAAAAAGGGCTAAGGCAATAGTTCTAAACCACTACCTATTCCTTTTGAAGATAAGGGGCTAAGGCAGCAATTTTAAACAAATGCCTATTCCTTTTGAAAATAAAGGTATAAGGCAATGGTTTTAGATCATTGCCTATTCTTTTTCTAAAAATGGAATAAGGTAGCACTCTTGAACCGCTGCCTAATTTTTTTCTTGAAATGGAAAAAGGTAAAGGTTTAAAATTGCTGCCTAATCTTTATGTTAAAAAGAAAAACAGAAAGGTTAAGGCAATAGTCTTAAGCTACCACCTATTTTTTGAACAAGACAGTGGTTCTTGATCACTACCTAATCTTTTTATTAAATGAAGCGATAAATTTATTTTTGATTCTCCTAATCAAATTCAATTCTTTGACCCAATAGTCTATAATTCATTTTGATCTATTTTTCTTCCTAGACAATTTTGGGCATTTAAGGTTTTTGTACTTTATTAGGTTAGAATTGATCAGCATTTTATATGGATTGTCTCTAAGATTGTCTAGGCAACATCCTACTCTTGAGGGAGTAGGGCAAACTATTCATTGCTATGTTGCTCCCTCTCAAGGAAGAGCATTTGGTGAAGTGCATTATTTTAAAAGAGGGAAAGTAGGGTTGACAAGCCACTTTGAGGAGGTAACTAGACTAGATTGCTTGATGGACATTTTACATGTCATAAGAAATTTTACTTAAGGTCCTTTGCCAGTAAAGGTTGCTTATTGTTACCAGTAGCAAAGGAAAATGGTAGGGGTTTTCTCCTAGTGATAGTGGGTGGGTCTCATGAGATCTAAGTCAACTGTTAGAAACATTGCTGGCTATATACATGTATAGCCAAATTAAGATGAGAAGAAATGGACAAGCCAAGACTGCAGCGTAACTACAATAGAAAATAAGAGAAAACCCACCCTTTTAGCTAACATAGAAAGATACATATAGAGAGAGGATTCATTCAAAGTGTCTAGGTACTGAGAGTCAATGAAGAGAAGGGATTGGGGCTAGTAGACATAAGTCCTTAAACTGTAAAGATTTGACTTACAAATAAAGATGTGCTAATGGCAGTGATATGCCAAACCCTTCTATCCTACTCCTATTGATATCTCAAGATGGACATATTAAGATTAGATGGGATCCATAGGACTTGCATTAGAGATTTCATATAATAGAAATATCCTCTTGAGTTGTCTCCCTTGACACCTTCATTTAGATCTCCATAGTTACAAATAGATATCCCATCTCGATTCTTTAATTATATAACTTATACATAATTATGAGAGAATCTTTAAGTTACATTCAAGAAGAGTTTACATAAGAAGAGAATTTATAAATAGAATATAAGAGAAAGGGACAGAAAGTAATCTTTATACTCCAAAGAGTATATTCATTCATATTAATAAAAACAATGACATGGATCTATAAGCTTATAATCCTCTATCATGTTATCATATTCACATTATATGCATAAAAGTAAATACAATTTTAAATTTAATTATTGATATTAAGATACTTATCCAAATAATAGTCCTAATGAAATTAAAAAATAGTTTTCTAATTTAACAAGTAATCTAATCAAATATAAATCCTCAATCCTAATCTAATTAGAATGATTTAATTCTAGTCAAAGACTATATATAATCTAGAAAATATTTTTTTAGATTATATTTAAATTAAATTTTTTTTAATTCAATAACTTAATTGAATTAGGTGTTCCACTTTTGAAGAATTTTGAATCTTAAAAATCTAATCAAACTGGCATCCATGCCACAAAAGGCTTGGCCATACGACCCAGCATGGCTTTCTTTAAAGCCATCAACATTGCCATGGTTAATTACCCAACAATCCCCAATAATAAGTAAACAAACATATTCATTACTAGGCCATACATCAACAAAAGCAATTTCAAATTGTTATAAAGTTGAAACATCTAAGGCCAATTACATGTGACAATGAAAACATAATATGCTAATATATCTTGGCATTTATGAAAAATATGATTCAGCTATCTCTGAATTGGTTAAGCTCATAACTATTAAATTATACATAATAAATATTATGACTATTGAATTACAAATAATGATTAAAAGAGAAAAAATTAAAAAAAGTGGAAAATCTCCTCTTCTCCTAAGGACTTGAATTATACACATTCTTCCATTTGATTGGGTTGCATGTTTTGGGTCAATCAATGACCACCTAAAAGTCAATTTGATCCATGGAAAGGTAATAGAAGGTTAGCAGTGTATAGTGAAATGTTCAAATCAAAAACAAAGAAGATGACATGTTCTTCTATAAGATCGTAATTAGAAAATTTAAATGCGTCTAAAGGATAAAAAAATTGCAAGCTAAGTAAATCCACTATTTTTTTGCCTTTTGTTTTTTGTCTTTTTCATTTTAAAAATTGAAAATTTGAAGATTTTAATTTTAAATATTATTCACCTATGTGAATTAATTAGCTAATATGTACTAAATAGTAAAACTGCAATATATAGCTCTATTTAGTAATACTTGAAATAAAGTGTTGTAAATAAAAGTGTTGAGAATAAAAGTATTACAATTAAAAATTACATGTTACTTGATAATAATAATAAAAATATTGTGAAAAAAAAATAGTCAAATTATAAATATTTAGTAATAGTTATTAAAATAACTATTAATTTATAAATTGACCATAAAAGTATGATGTAAAATTTATTTTATTTTTTAAAATATAACTAGTATTTTAAAATTTTATATTGTATAATTAATATTAAACACATTATATTAGTTTAAATTAATAATAAAAAATATTATTTGAAATGACAATAATTAAAGTAATTTTTGAAAAATAATAATTATTTTAAAATAAATTAAAAAGAATAAATATTATAACTATAAAATATTAAAAAATATACTAATTTTACATTAAAAACCTTAAGTAAAGAATTTATAATCATAATTCCTACAAAATGTAAGATCTGCAATAACTCTATAAATCAAGATGAGTGTGATTTTTAAAACATTTCATTGTCACTTTTCCAAAACTAGGATTTTGAAGGAGTTGAGGTAAGAAAACTCAATTTTGCAAGATATAATCAAATAATATTTTAATTGTACTTTAATTTAAAGATACTTTAACTCATTACAACACAGTTTAAAATGCATTACCAAATAAAGCTTACATGTTGTATAATGACAATAAAAACATTAACTATAAACATGTAACATTTTTTTAATAACATATAGATAAGTAAATAAATGAAAAAATTAAAAAAAAAATCTACAATGGTAAGTTGTATGAAGAAACACCAAACTTATGTATGCTCACTAAAGTATTGGAAAATCACATCAGCCCAGATTGAACTGTATTCTAGTGCTAGTTGGTTCTAGTGAAATAAAATGATTTTTTGGGTCAAACGCTCTTAACATGTTTGCAACTACAAAGATTCAGTTTGTTTGTGCCTATTTTTGTGCTTGAGATATCTTTCGTTCCCTTTCATTCAAAAGAAATGACCCCATTCATCTTCTTTCCTTCTCTTTTGCAAAACCAAAACTAGGATCTTTCCTCTCCTTAATCTCCCTTCTCACTTTCTCGACTCTTCTAAGTATGCCCTTCACTACAATATCAAATGCATATCGAGCTTAAAAAATGTTAATTCCTTCATGGATAAGCTTAGAGAAGATTTGTTTGATTGGGCTAAACCATTACCACCATTGGATGAACCATAAGGGAAACCTAATACAAGTTTGACTTTCCTAGAAGAATAACCAAGAATGTCAAAATTGTGAATTTTGAAAATAAAATATATTATACCATACTTGTTTATAATCTTAATAGGAAAAATACTAGGCAAAGGAAAGGGCTTGATAAATAAGATTTTTGAAGGATATTTGGAGAATAGTTGGGCCATTTATTTGGCTAAATGATTTTGAGAATTTGGATGGTTGAGTAAGCATATTCATCATTTTGGGTATGGTGTCTAATTTTTACTGATAAAGTATCAACCAGTATGGCTTTGTAGAATTGGCATTTTTTTTTTGGAGTCCTAAGGTTTATAAACTCAAGACTTAAAGAGATGTTGGACTAAGATTTTGGGATCTTCATGGTAAAAAACCATGTTTAACTAGTTCAATATTTTGAAGACTAGGTTCTCTAAAGTATGCTTGAAAATTTTTTGAAAGTTTTGGAGGGGCACGTAAAAAATAGCCACCTTTAATTTTTGAAAATGAATTTTTGGAGGAACAGTGAAACTGTGACCACTTATTGTTGTTTGGAGGTTGATGGTAGAACCATCATTTGTTTAGAAGAAGATTACTTCTTCTATTTTGGTCATGGTGGTGAAACCACCGATTTTCCTTTTAACAATACTTTGATTGTCACATTTTCTGAGGAAGAAGATGATGAAGTGGGCCATCATCTAGACTTTGCAATAGTTCTATCTTCATGGACTTTGTCAAACTAGGCTTTTAGGAGCTTTTGGGTTTTAAGATTTAGGTCCTCAAATTTGGGTGAGTT
The DNA here is from genome assembly GCA_037832385.1 of Rhizophora apiculata. Lineage (NCBI taxonomy): Eukaryota > Viridiplantae > Streptophyta > Magnoliopsida > Malpighiales > Rhizophoraceae > Rhizophora > Rhizophora apiculata. Next base: position 2,691,549 of record CM075424.1, on the reverse strand, counting down.
TGGAACTAAAGACTCATAGGAATCATTAGTGTTTGTAGCTTGTTTGTGTGGGCTTTTGATATTTTGGGAGCCTAATGGGCTCAAGCTAGATTGACTGAACATGTCAACCCATGTTTTTGGTTTATTTGTTTGTTAGTTTTCTTAGGCTTGGTTCTTCTTTTTGGATTTTTCTGGGCATTTTTAATGGGGTTTTAAGGTGTTGAATTCCCTTAAAAAATTCCCTTGTAAGAAAATTAGGCAAAGAATTAGAAGAACCTTTAATATGCTTCATTTCAAAATTAGAAATACTTACAATTGCTTGTCATCGTGGAAAATTATGTTTGATGCTAGATTTTGAATATCCTTTTGTAAAACAAATTTTTTAGTTTGACAATCAATTCTTAATAAAAATTTTCAATTTAACAAATCATTTTAAAATTTGGAAATACATAAAACAATTGCTAAAATTTCCTTTTTAATAGTCAAATATTGTTGTTGATGTTTTGATGTAAAACAAACAAATTGCTCTTGTTGACCTTTGACCTATTTCATCACTCCTCCATAACCTAACTCAAATGCATCTATTTCAATAATCTTAGGTAGGTTAGAGTTAGCTATGCATAGGCAAGCTAATTCTTTAACTTGTCTTTTGATTTCCCTTACTATGGCTATATGTTCCTCAATCCAAGGTTAGGAAGACCTTTATTTGGATAACTTGTCATGAAGAGGCTTACAGACAAAGTTAAGTTTGGGATAGAAATCAGATATATAATTCAAACATCCTAGGAAACACTAGATTTAAGTTTTATCTATGATTTTATCAAGGAATTTATTAGCAAAGTTTAAGGCTTTAGAGTAGGGAGTAATCATACCTTATTGGATGAAATGTCCTAAGAACCTTACCTTAGTTTCAAAGAGATCAAGCTTTGACTTGGAAATGGTTAGGTAAGGTCAGTTTTTTTGGTGGCATGGATGAAGCTTCAGATATGCCTAAAATGTTGATCTAATTTTCAGAGAAAATTATAACATCATCAACATAAACGATGATGAAATGCTTGTAAGCTAAGCAAATTTCATTCATAATCCTTTGGAATTCAAAGGGAACATTTTTTAGGCCGAATGGCATTACATTCCATTCATATTGTCCAAATGGAACAATAAAAATTGTTTTATAATGGTCATTTTCATGAATTTGGATTTGCCAGAATCTCAACTTCATGTCAAATTTTGAAAAGATATGGGCTCTTACTAGCCTTTATATCCATTCCAACACATTTTTTAGAGGTTTATAGTTGATTACTAATCATGGAACGCCACGTTTTAGCTATACATTTTTGTTGACATAGAAAGTGGCAAAACTCCATAGTGATTGGCCTAAACAAATGATCCCCTATTGCAAAAGATCGTCAATTTCCTATTTACAATGCTTGACCAACACGAAGTTCATCTAAATAGGTCTAGCTTTAGTTATAATGTTTCTTTCATCAAAATTTTTAACATAAGGTAAAGTAATTGTATATTGTTGACAAAACCAAAAGGCATTAGGAACATCATAACAAATTAATGATTCAATTTGTGTTTCTAAAATTTGAATTTTTTGTTGAACAATAAGAGAAGAAAGTTGTTGTTTAAGTTGTTTGAAAGATACATCAGATTTTAAAGATTGAAGATGAAATTGTTTTGTCTAAAGTAAAAGATTAATTTTAGCTAATTATTGAAAAGAAAATTGTTGAAAATATTTAAATTTCTAGTTTGAGGTTTTTAAATAAAATGGAAGGTAATTATTGAACAATAGTTAGTTACTTGGAAAGGCTTAATTAAATTTAAGAAAGGGTTTTTAAGGATTACCTTTTGTTTGAGGTTTCTAACAAGGACAAAAGAAATTTGAATTGAAATTCCTTGTTGGCAAACTTGTACCTCAAGGAGTTTGTAGTCAATGTGCAGTTGACGGTTGCTTGCTGACTTCAATCCTTCTGTAGTTTTCTCAAAGAACTTTTTTGGGACAAATCCTTCTTGAATACAATTTAGATTGGCATCAGTATCTACAAGAGCTATGGTCTCCAAAGAAAATTAGTAATTATTAATTGGATTTTAACAAGCCAATTTTGGGTAGTGATTTTTATTAAAAGAAATAGAAATTTATAGCTTTCCAAATTTTCAACATTTGCTTAGGTGCGTTGGAGGACTTCAGTTGGTCCAAATTTTTGGTATTTTATGGGTTAACTAAGTCCAATAGGGTCACTAGCATTTGATGGTCTTTAGACTGTTGGGTTTTAAGTTCATGGATTTCATGTTTGATTTAGTTTATTTCTTATTTCAAGTCTGTTAAAGTAATAGGCTTGGTTTTGGGCTGGTCAAATTGTTTTAGGACATCCTTAAGATTATAAGGAGCCTAGATACATTGTAGCAAGGCGTTTGGGTTTGAAGAAAAAGATGGGTGTTCAAGAAGCTTCTATAGAAACTGGGCTTTTGCATGGTCGTTACCCAACGAGTCAAGTATTTATAGAATTTGTTCTTAATCGCACATTAGGACACAAACCTTTTTTTCTTCAGATCCAATTTCTATTTCAAAAGATGAATTTTTAAGTTCATCATTTTGGAGTCTAGCTTCATTCTTGAAAGATAGTTCTAGGGTGCTATCTTCTGAAGTTTTAGTCAATAAGGCTTAGAGTTAGGCTTAGACATTTTCTACTAGATCAAGTGTGAAGTTCCCAACTTCTCTCTAAGATCTACTAGTTTGTGATACTGAAAGGGGAGGTGAATCAATATTACCACAATTCGCAATTCGCAGGTAAGTGAACAACTTCAACCTCTTCTTAAAAGCGAACTCTTTCTCAGACTCGACTAAGGTAAATCTATTACTACCTACTAATCACAATAGTCCCCAAAGTCATCTTTCAGACACCTTGCGTAATAGACAATTTGGATGTTCATGTTTAGGCCTTCGTTAGGTTATGGGTTGGCTGATACTTTAACTGCGTTTACAACTCAATTCAAAATATAGAAAGTAAAGCAAATTAAGGACACATGAGATTTACATGGTTCCGTCAACGTGACGTACATCCACGGTGGTAGGGACTCTCCCCTAATGAGACCATCCACTATACTTGAGAATTCCAGTTACAATGGATGTCTTAATCCTCTGCTCCTTTTAGTATTGCAAATACTAAGCAAGTACAATACAAAGAGTGTCACTTACTTGAAAGGCTGCTCCACTGCCGCTTAGAAGTTCACCACAATGCTCTCTAACCTCTCTTGAAGAAATCTGGAAATACGTTGAGTTCTTTCTGATGCTTCACCGAATTCCTTCTCTAGGTTGTCTCACACAGCTCCTGCTTTCACCGTCTCACGGTCTCACCCATCTCCTTGTCTCACAGCTTGCCTCACGTTTCTGTTTTTCCGTCCAGCCCCTGTTCTGCCGGATCTCTCTCGCCGTTGGTTTCTGTTTTTCCGTCTAGCCCCTGTTCTGCCGAATCTCTCTCACCGTTGGTTTCTGTTTTTCTGTCCAGCCCCTGTTCTACCGGATCTCTCACCATCGACCGGATCTCTTTCCACCGGACCTCTCACCATTGACTGGATCTCTTTCTGCCAAACCTCTCACCGTCGACCAGATCTCTTTCTGCCCGACCTCTCACCATCGACCGGATCTCTTTCTGCCAGACCTCTCACCGTTGACCAGATCTCTCTCACGGTTGGTTTCTATTTCACGCCGTCCAGCCCCTATTCTGCCGGATCTCTCACTGTCGACCGGATCTCTCTCACCGTTGGTTTCTGTTTCACGCCGTCGCCATATCTCTTCACAGGTTTCTCTCTCTTGCCAGTGGTGTGCCGTTCTGCTCAATTGCCGACCGCTGGTGTGTCGGTGGTGTGCTGATCTGCTCAGTTGCGACTGCTGGTGTGACGATGGTGTGCCGATCTGCTCAGTTGCCGACCGCTAGTGTGCCAGTAGTGTGCCAATTTGCTCAATTGCCGACCGCTGGTTGCTGGTGGTGTGCCGATCAGTGGTGTGCCAATCTGCTTAGTTGCCGACCGCTGGTTGCCAGTGGTGTGCCGATCAGTGGTGTGCCAATCTGCTCAGTTGCCGACCGCTGGTTGCCGGTGGTGTGCCGATCAGTGGTGTGCCAATCTGCTCAGTTGCCGACCGCTGGTGTGACGGTGGTGTGACGATCTGCTCAAATTGCCAGTAGTGTGCCGGTGGTGTGACAATCTGCTCAAATTGCCGGCTGTGTGCTGTTCTACTCAGATTGCCAGTGGTGTGCCATTCCACACGGGTTTCTCTCTCTTGTCAGTGGTGTGCCTAGGTTTTCTATCCATTTTTCTCAATAGCTAATATGTCTCTTTTTTGGTTGTCTTCCAATGACCTTTATATACTCCTCCATGAAACCCTAATAGGGCTTACTTACGGTGAATTTACTGTCTTGCCCTTCCACGTGGCTTTTATGTTCTTACCCCTTCATGTGGCTTTTACCTTCTTGCCTTTTCATGTGGCTTTACTTTCTTGCACACTTAAACCCCTTCTATATGGCTTTACTTTCTTGCACACTTAAACCTAGTTGACAACAATTACAACCCATACAAGGTTGTGGGAACAACAATCTCCTCCTTTGTAATTGTTGGCAACACTCATGACAAAAGTCACTATGCAGCAGTTTTAACTCCCCCTAAACATGCACTCCCCCTTTCTTAATAGCTCCCCCTGCACTGTTGCTTCTCTCCCCCTTTGCCAACCAATTACAAATCTGAAAAACTCGCAAAGTGGAGATGGAGGACTCACCTGAACTTCAGGCTTAAGGAGGCATTTGCACAGATAGACTCAATCTGTGCTTTTCAAACAGCTCTGTGGACAGAGGTTTAGTTAGAATATCTGAAATTTGATCTTTAGTGCCAACATACTCCAACTAAATTGTACCCTATTCCACTTGATCTTTGATAAAGTGACACCGGATGTCAATATGCTTACTCCTTGAATGTTAAACCGGATTCTTGCTGAGATCAATAACACTTTGATTATCACAAAGTACACTCACTGGTAACTTCACTTCAACACCCAAGTCTGCCAATTGTCTTAGCATCCATATCACCTGTGTACATGCTGCACAAGCAGCCATATACTCAGCCTCAGCTGTGCTTAAAGCAACACTGTTTTGCTTTCTACTTAACCATGCAACACACTTTGAACCCAAGTAGAAGCTGCAGCCACTGGTTGATTTTCTATCATCTATACTTCCTGCCTAGTTTACATCAGTGTATGCTTGTAGTTTAACAGAATCTATGGCTGGATACCATAAGCCCATTTCCAGGGTTCCTTTGAGGTACCTTAGGATTCTTTTCACTGCCAACACATGAGACTCCTTAGGATCAGCTTGGAATCTGCTGGCAGTGCATACAGCTTGCATAAGATCAAGCCTTGATGTTGTAAGGTATAGAAGGCCCCCTATCATCTTCCTGTACTCTGTAGGGCTTGTACTCCTTCCCTCCTAATCTTTTGTTAACTTGCAGCCCACTGTCATAGGGGTACTCACAGATCTGCTATCCTCCATGCCAAACCTTTTCAGCATCTCTTTGACATATTTCGTCTGAGAAATAAAGATACATTCTTCACACTACTTAATCTGCAATGCAAGAAAGTACATCATGTCTCCAATCAATGACATCTCAAATTCCTCACTCATCTTCAGTGCAAAATCTTGGCATAGCTCAGAGTAATCCCCTCTAAAGATGATGTCATCTACATATACTATGGTTATCAGCTGGCCTTTCTCTGAATTGAACACGTACAAGTTATTATCAACCGTTCCTCTTCTAAAGTTCAACCTTCTTAAGTACACATCCAACCTACTGTACCATGCTATTGAAGTTTGCTTAAGACCATACAAGGCTTTCTTCAGCTTGCACACATGTGTCTCATCCTCACTGATTTGTACTTTATCGGGTTGTTCAATATACACTTCTTTTTTCAGGAGCCCATTCAGAAAGGCAGATTTCACATCCATCTGATAGACTTTATACCTCTCATGTGCTACCAAAGCTAAGAACATTCTGATAGTTTCTAACCTTACTACTGGTGCAAAAGTTTCATCAACATCTACCCTTTCTATCTGAGTGTGACCTTTGTAAATCAGCCTGACCTTGTTCCTCACCACCTTGCCATCTTCATTGTGTTTATTCCTAAAGACCCACTTTGTTCCTATGACATTCTTATGAGTGGGCCTTGGAACTAGCTCCCATGTATCATTCTTCTTAATTTGATCCAGCTCCTCATTGATAGCTTTGACCCAGGCTTTGTCATGAATAGCCTTTTCAACAGATTTAGGTTCAACTTGTGAGAGTAGAGCATTAGCTCCCACAATTTTTCTTCTTGTTGTAACTCCTGCTGATGGGTCACTTATGATCTGAGCTCCTTGATGAGCACTGGTCCATGTTTTCTTTGTCCTTCTTCCTTGCACCATCTTAGTTGCAAGAGGATCTCTTTCTTCATCTTTAGACTCACTCTTCTCCGAGTCTGAACTTACTTCTTGTTACTTTTCTTTAGGTTGGTCTAATTCTTCATCTACATTGAAGTCATCTTCTTCATTGTCCTCAGTTTCTCCATTCTACATTGTTTTCCAGTTCTCATCTATTCTCACATCACTGGAAGTGATTACTTTTCCCAGCTTATGCAGGAAAACTTTGTAACCTTTTGTCTTTACTGAGTATCCCATAAAGATGCCTTCATCAGACCTAGCATTGAATTTTCCCAAGTTTTACTCCTTGTTCTTCACAAAACATGGGCTGCCAAAGACTTTGAGATACTTGGCTGTTGTCTTCTTCCGACTCCATAGCTCATATGTAGTCTTATCAGTATTGGGCCTTAGTAGAACTCTGTTCAATAGATGCACGGCTGTAAATGTTGTTTCTGTCCAAAATCTTGTGTGAAGCTTGGATTCTAGCAGTAGAGTTCTTGCCATTTCAACCACAGCTCTATTCTTCCTCTCTACCACCTCGTTTTATTAAGGTGTTCTCACTGTTGCCATCTGATGGTGAATACCATGCTTCTCAAGGTAATCTTCAAAAGCTTCATTTGTAAATTCAGTGCCTTGATCTGACCTCAATACTTTGATCTTCCTTCCACTCTTATTTTCAGCCAATCTTCTGTATCTCTTGAATCAATTCAGAACTTTTGACTTATGTTTGAGGTGTATGATGCAGGTCCTTCTAGAATAATCATTAACAAACAAGACAAAGTACCTCTCACCTTTCAACCATTTTTTTCTCATCGGCCCACACAAATTAGTATGCACAATGTCAAGCACTGCTTCAAAACTGAACTCTTTGGTCTTATACTACTTTTTGACATGTTTTCCTTTAGAGCATGCTAAGCAAACATACTCTCTCTCTCTCCTGAGGTCAGGAATATCTCTGATTGCATGAGTAGTGGTCAGCTTCCTCATGTTCTTCTGAGATAAGTGTCCCAGCCTCATATGTCATAGTTGATTTTCTTCTTCTTTGGTGAGTAAACAACTGCTTGTCTTATCCTCATCAATCACATATAAATTTCCTGTTGTTCTCTTCCCAGCTGTAACAGTATTGCCTTCTTTACTCTTTACCTAGCAACCTGTGTTTGTGAATATTACCATATGGTCTTCGTTGCATAGCTGATTGACAGATGCTAAATTATATCTAAGTCCTTCAACGTGCAGAACATCTTTCAGCTTTCCTCTTCCAATCTTTACTGACCCCTGACCATTGATGTTGAGTGAATCATCATTGCCAAACTTGACTCTGCCTTCTCTTGATTTGTTTAACTTTAATAATTTACTCTTGTCTCCCGTCATGTGCGAAGTGCATCCACTATCAAGGATCCACTGCTTATCCTTGCAATCAGCTTTGAGTGCAATTTCAGCTATATTAGCCACCTCTTTTTTAGCTTTATATTCATTCTTTTGAACTGGCTGGAAGATAGTTTTCTCCTTTTTCTTAGCTTTGACTGCACTGCTTGTTTGCACTATGCCATTGAGTGCCTTCTCTTGCTTAGGGAGAAGTGTTATGCATCTCTTGGCATTATGGCCATCCTGCCCGCACCTTTCACACTGTTCCAAGTCTACCAATATAGCAAACTTGTTTTTTGAAACCACTGGTTTGGGCTTCCACCAACAATCCTTGTCAGCGTGTCCTTACCTTTTACAGTATGTGCAAGAACTCACGACAGGTGTTCTCTTCAGAATTTTGTATTGTCTCCCCTTGTATGCAGCATCGTATCTTCTCAAATTAGAGACATATACTAGCCTTCTCCACCAGCAGTTACTTGCCTTATGACCCCAAACTCCACAATAAAGGCAATGACCTTAAAACTACCACTTCTTGGGTTTGATCATAGCTTGTTTCTTCTGTTCATCACTTGCTGTGTAGGTAAAGTAGCTGGCTTCTTTGCTTGTGTGACTTTCATTTCAGTCACCTTCTCCTCCTTCTTCTGTTCAGCCGTAGCCCTCTGTTGGCTGACTTTCTTTTCTTCCTTCTTGTTTGCCACCCTAGGTTGCTTCTTCAGATCTTCTTTATTCTTAGCTATCTTCTTCTAAGTCACAACCTTCTCTTTCAACTTCTGTGGCACATTCTTATTTTCTTTATCCAATGTAGCCTCAGATTACTGCACTTTCTCTACATTCTTCTCTCATTTTTTAGAGCTTGTTTCTCATATCATTTTAAGTTTCTGCAAGTTCTCTTTGCTACTTTTGAGTTGTTGCTGAAGTCTCAGCAACTCTTTCTCCATTTCTTCAATTTTTGAAGCCCTTGAGCCAACCTTTATTGTAAGGTCTTCACATATTTTGATCTGTTCCTCAAATCTTCTCTTCAAGTCAATATGCTCAGCCCTTATTTCATCGTTTTGACTTTCTGCTTCCTCAGACTTTGCTTCAACTTATTTTCTATGGGCCTCTAACCTTCTTATGGTTCTGCCCCTTCTGATTATCTCCTTTGAAGCTGCTTCCAGCTTAGCTTCAAGATCTGGCTCTTCTTTATCAACTTCCTCTTCCTCTTCAGAGGTTGAGCTACCACCTTATGCTGATACCATAAAGACTACTTATTCTGATGAGTCTTCATCTTCCTCCTCATCAGCTTATTTTGTCTGACTCACATAACTCTTGAAAGAACCTCTCGTCTTCCTCTGTGGGTTGGCAATTTCTTACTAGACTTCTTTGATTTAAATGATGATCTTCTCCATCTTGAATTCTGCTCATCATCACCATCCTCATCTTCATCATCAAGTTTCACTTTGCATTGAGAAGCAAAGTGTCCAGTCTGCCCACAATGATAACATCTCAAGAATAATCATCCTTTTCCCTTCTTAGACCCCTTTTTGAATTTCCTTGTGAAGTGAGCCAATACTTCACCTTCACTTTCTTCCTTATCATCATCATTATCCTCACTAAATGATTCTTCCTCTTCAAGTGTTTCATAGCTTTGAAAGCTACCTCCTTTGATACCTTTGACGTTGAGGAGCTCTCAGTTGACTTTATTCTCATCTCATATGTAATGAGATTGCACTGAAAATCATGCAGAGACATAGAATTGAGATCTCTACTCTCCTCTATGGCTGCCACCTTTGAGGCAAACCTCTCAGGTAGAATTCTCAGAATTTTCTTCACAATCGATGAGTCCTTCTTGTTCTTCCCATGACTTCTCAGGTCATTTACAGTGTCAATAACCCTAGTGAAGAACTCTTGAACTGTCTCATTCTTCTGCATTATGAGAGATTCATATCTCTCCTTGAACACTTGAAGCTTAGCCTCTTTTATTCTGCCATCACCTTCATAGACTTTCTGCAATCTGTCCCATATCTCCTTGGTAGATTTGCAGTCCATCACTTTAGCATACTCAGCATCTGTCAATGCTGAAATGATGACATTTGAGGCCTTCCCATTTATCTCAAACTGCCTTAACTCCTCTGGGGTTAGGTCTTTACCTTCTTCCAGAGCCACAAAACCCTCCTGTATGCATTTCATCACGTTCATGCCCATGGTTGCCTATACCACTTGCATTCTTGCTCTCTACATATGATAGTTGGTTCCGTTGAAGATTGGAACCTTCTTGCTGTAAGTGGTGCTAGTGTTGGTACCGACTTCCATTTCTCAGTATGCTAAACAAGTCAAACTTCTAGATCCCTTCATACTAGTACACCAAGTTGTTAAGTTTCAAACTGGTGAACCTGTGCTGTGATACCAATTGAAGATCCCGACTTCTCCCTATGATCTACTAGTTTGTGATACTGAGAGGGGGGTAAATCAGTATCACCAAAATTCACAATTCGCAGGTAAGTGAACAACTTCAACCTCTTCTTAAAAGTGAACTCTTTCTTAGACTCGACTAAGGTAGATCTATTGTTACCTACTAATCACAATAGTCCCCAAAGTCACCTTTCAGACACCTTGCCTAATAGACAATTCAGATGTTCTTGTTTATGCCTTCGTTAGGTTATGGGTTGGCTAATACTTTAGCTGCGTTCACAACTCAATTCAAAATATAGAATGTAAAGCAAATTAAGGACACACGAGATTTACGTGGTTCCGTCAACGTGATGTACATCCACAGTGGTAGGGACGGTCCCCTACTAAGACCATCCACTATACTTGAGAATTCCAGTTACAATGGATGTCTTAATCGTCTACTCCTTTCACTATTACAAATACTAAGTAAGTACAATACAAAGAGTGTCACTTACTGTGTCTACCCTTCTTCTAGCTTGTCTTGCCTCTGTTGAATTGAAAGGCTGTTCCACTGCCACTTAAAGGTTAACCACAACGCTCTTTAACCTCTCTTGAAGAAATCTAGAAATATGTTGAGTTCTTTCCGATGCTTCGCCGAATTCCTTCTCTAAATTGTCTCACACAGCTCCTGCCTTCACCATCTCATGGTCTCACCCATCTCCTTGTCTCACGGCTTGCCTCACATTTCTGTTTTTCCATCCAGCCCCTGTTTTGCCAGATCTCTCACCGTCGATAGGATCTCTCTCACTGTTGGTTTCTATTTTTTCGTCCAGTCCGTGTTCTGCCGGATCTCTCACCGTCGACCGGATCTCTTTCTGCTGGACCTCTCACCGTCGACCGGATCTCTTTCTGCCGGACCTCTCACCGTCGACTGGATCTCTCTCACCGTTGGTTTCTGTTTCACGCCATCCAGCCCCTGTTCTGCCGGATCTCTCACCGTCGACCGGATCTCTCTCACCATTGGTTTCTATTTCACGCCGTCGCCGAATCTCTTCACAGGTTTCTCTCTCTCGCTAATGGTGTGCCTAGGTTTTCTGTCCATTTTTCTTAATAGCCGATATGTCTCTTTTTTTGTTGTCTTCCAATGGTCTTTATATACTCCTCCATGAAACCCTAATAGGGCTTACTTGCGGCGAATTACTATCTTGCCCTTCCATGTGGCTTTTACGTTCTTACCCCTCCATGTGGCTTTTACCTTCTTGCCCTTTCATGTGGCTTTACTTTCTTGCACACTTAAACCTAGTTGACAACAATTACAACCCATACAAGGTTGTGGGAACAACAAAGTGTTTGGTTTGTAGTAATGGGCTATAGCCTTTCAGTTGGCTAGATTATCTTGTAACGAGGATTTTAGTAATGATTTGGTCATATGTGTAGCTATGGGTCCAATAAGCATTAGACACCATGGTCATTTGCTAAAAGAGATTCAAAATCTAATATTTTGAATACCCATTAATGTTCCATTCATAAATTGAATTGGAACTATATTTTGCTTGAAGAAAAGCTGGCTTTTCTTCAAAGGCAAGGTATGGTGCAATTGGCCTAAGGTAATACATCCTTGTGGATGGCCCCAAAGGTTCAATTTTAATATGTTGAATCATAAGAGATTTCATATTCGATATCAATATTTAAGATGATATTTTGCTAGATCCAGATCCTTGAAGGGTCGTATGGCTTTATTTGAGGAGGCATTAGTCTTAGTTCCCATAAAGCGTAGAGTATGAGCATCAAAGCTTGGTAAAATTCATCAAAATCATTATTTGAACTTTGAAAAGGTTTAAAAATAGGTTTTTAAAACTCTATTGCACTAGTTTCTAATTTTGAAATTTCTTTTTGGACAGAGAAGTTTGAAACAGTGGCATCCATATTTGAAAGTTAGTTGCCAATTGTCTATAAAATTTTGTTTATATAATTATTTTGTTCAATTAATTTTTGAATATCTTTTGAATAAAAAATTTCATGTTCTCATTATACCTTAAATGGTGATGCAAGAACATAAGTCCCTTTGTGCTTGAATTGAATTTCACATGATGCAGGATGAATAAACTCAACTTTTAAGCCATTCATTAACTCCCATTGTTGTGATTTGATTTGAGCTTGGATTTGATCTTCCTCTACAAAGGAAGTCCAAGGATATTTATATCCCCATTAAAAGCAGTATTTATCAAACCAGTCAAAAAAGAAAACATGTTTTCTTTCTCTAGTCATCCAATCAAAATAATCTTGCTAGACTTCCAAACATTTTTCATTTTGAAAATATTTTAAAAACCATTCATATTTTTCTTTATTCTAATCACCATAAAGTTCTTTTCTTAAAACTTCTTTTTGAATTTCAAAAGGTTTTTCTAAATCTTTTTCCAAAACATTGAGCTCATAGTGTACCTCAAACTCTATTGGAAACTAAACTTAGGATGTTAATGCTCTAGGGAATCTGGGAGATCCTATTTGAGAAGACATACAGGTGACTTATGGTACTTATCTACTTAAATCTATACCTACAAGGTTAGATTGTAGACTCCTTATTCTAGTATGACTAGTAAAGTGTCTTGCAGACCGACTTCTTTGCAGATATTTGGCAATTTTTGAATCAAGATCTTCATCCTTACTATATTTAGATCTGGTGCTTGTTGGGTGTCTAGCAAAAGATATACTAACACTTCTATTACAGTGATGTGTTATCCTATTGACATCTATTGCCATAGGGGGTTTTGGTGTGATAGCATTTTCAAGTTTCTAAGTTTCAGGCAAACTTACCTAATGCCATTTGGTGTACCTGGGTGTTTGAAGGTTGGCACTTTGCATGTTAGTTTGCCATTAAACTATTTCCCCTTTAACACCTTCTTGGTAAATGGCTTTTGCATTAAATGATGATTTCATAGTCTTGTATTGGATTTGATACATTAGGCTAATTGGAATCAATCCTTTGATGAATCTATTACTATGGATTTTGATTTGTAGGGTAAGAACATCAAGTATATTCCTATCACAAATAGAAACTATGAAATCTAAATAACAATTAAAGTAAATTGGACTAGAACATAGGCTTGATTCTATGATGCCTAAGAGAGAATCATCAAAGTTTAAAAGACAACAATCTCTAAGACCAACTAGAATAGAAGTATCTAACCCTCCATAGGATAGAGGTTTGACACCTACCTGGACAAGGCCAAGATGGAGGTAACTATGGTGTTTTTGATGACAAAAGTCTTATTGTTTCAATAAGGCTGGATAGATGATAGTCACATTCCTCTATTTCAATGGTGTAGTCAATTTTATAGTGAAGATTAAATTGACTAGTTTAGTAGATTTGTTTTTCAATTGGTTTTATAATTTTCCATGCGTCAATAGATTTATCAAAATTTTCAATTAGGAATTCTTCCTAATTGATGACACCTAAGGAAAAAGCCTCAGAGTCATAGCTTGATATAGAAGGTCGAAAAAAAATAGACATACTTACCAAAACAGAGATAGACCTATAGTTAGAGCTAGTGAAGGTTTTGTGGAGATATCCCTACCTACGTCCTAGGGCTTACCAATGGTCTTATTACCTTTCCTAGGACTTATTGCCTAAAACACCCTCATTTGGTTCCTTTCCACTCATGCTTAACCTTCTAGTTCTCACTCTTGGTTTCTTTCCTTCTAATAGTTATGTATACCCTCCTTCTCTCCTTAACAACAAAACCTTTGGCTCTGATACCACTTTCACCATAGGATCAACAAAAGGATAAGAGTGCAAGAATGAAAAATTTTGATAAAATCTTATAGTATGTGGCGTTGTTAAACTAGAGGGCATTCTAAAGCAAGTTTCTTAAGAATAGCTATTGGTTTCCAACTTATATATTATAGTTTGAAAAATTGTTTAAATGCAGATACATAATGTAAAATAAAGTTTGAATTTAAATTTATTAAAACTTGTAAGAAACTTACAAGGAAGACTTCTATAGAACACTTGACTCTTATAATGGAAGTCTATAGAGAAGTGCTACTTCTAAAGGCTTGCTTTGTTACAAATGGTTGAGTCCCTTTTATAAGCAAGGAGATCCGCTTTGGATGCTTGGAGAGGTGGAAAGTTGGTAAAGTCAGGACAAAAGATATTTTAGTGGGGAATCTACTCTTACTTGCATACTATTGTAATATCATATAATAAAAACAAAAGTACTTTAGGAAAAAGTAAAGGTAGATTCTCTTATCCAACATTTAACATCTACTTTTCCTTTTTATATTTTATTATTATGAAAAATTTTATATTCTTAATATTTTCTCTTGATATATATTAGACCAAATTAAATAGATTATACTTAATTATTAAACTTATTCACACTATGCTTAATTAATTAGATTAAAAATAAAAAAAGGTCAAATCGCTAAGTGAAAAGTATAAATAGGAAAATAAATTAAATTTTGATATAATGTCAAATAATTTTTAGAATTTGAGTTTCACTTGAAAATTTAATATAATAAGTATAAAACTTTATAAATATTATAAACTAAATAAAATTTATATATTTTAACAATATAAAAAATTTTATATTTTAGTTAAATTTACTAAATCAAAATTATATAGGTAAAATATAAATGTTATATTTCATTAGTATTAAATTCAATTAATTAAATTCAAGATTGTAGAAAAAAAATCAAATTATAAATCAAATTTTAATACAATGTCAAATAACAATATAAAATTTTAATTTTTTTAAATCAAACTAATAGCTATAAAATTTTATAAACATTACAAACCATTTAATGTTTTTATATTTTAATATGTGTTAAGTCCAATAAACACATGAGATAATAAAATTAAATTAAATGGACTAAACTCAAGTATTATAACTTTTTATCACTTAATTAATTTAAGTAAAAATATGGTAAGAGTCAAACCACTAAATTTTGTGTATAAATAATAAGATAAACTAAATTTTGTTTCTAAGTAAAATAATAATTTGAAATATCAAATCCACCTAAAAATTTCAATTAGTGACAATATGTGAGGTCTTTAAATTTAGATAATATGAGAATTTTATATTTTTAATAGCATGAACACTTTTCTTTATTGTTTTCTTATGTCTTATATTAATTTGTACTCTTTTTACTTTTGACTTCCTTTTAAGATAGGAAGACATTCAAAATAGATATGAAAAATTTCCTCAAATTAATTAATGTAAATCTAACAATTAGTCTTTTTCTTTTTATGAGAAAAAGAAAGCAAAGGAAAAAAAATTAAGTATAAGACAATTAATCATTCTTAGGGATGACCGAATTGAACTCTACTACTTGAAACCACACTCCTAAGCTTGGAAGAGGAAATCGTCAAAACTTCAACTCCAATTCAAATGTAAGGGCTTGGGAAGATTTATAAAACTTTCATTTGTTCACTTAGACAACTTGGTTTTTCTCCCAATCTTCTTGAAAAATTATTAAAGGATGACATTGGGAAAAAAAAAAAAGAAGAGAGAAAATGCTGCTTAATTATTTTCCTCAACTCTATGAAAAATAAAATGATCGAGTAAAAATGAATAATTGCTTTTTTATAACATTAGCAAATAATCCATGAAATTAATTCCACACAAGAAGAATGATAAGATGCACACATAATCATTGTTCAAGCTTTTGTCTTGCGAAAATTTCCTGAACTTTAAGGCTCCAGTCCAATACTTGAACTCCTGACAACTCGTGTTGGATAAAAAGACAATGGGGTGTTAAAACCGAGAGTCGGACAAATTGAAAAATTGTAAAACTGTTCTAAATCATCTAACAAATGCTATTATCATTAATGTAAAATTTATTTTCATTAATTTGTAATAAGTATTATTCAATTTTTTTTATAAAATAGAATAAAATATATTCAATTACAAATGATATTACTCAATTAAAGTCTCATTTAAAGTTTATAATTTCTTAAAATTACTCTTTAAATTGTTTAATAATTTTTCTATAATAAATCAGAGACAATATATCTTTTTCATAATAACAAGTGAGGCAACAATCTTTTATGTAAAAATTGATGTCACATATATAGAACTTTTTCAATATACTTAGCCTATAGATTAGTAGTTCACCCTTCCATTTGGAAGGTCGTGAGTTAAAAACGTATGAGATACAACTCATTTTCCTTCACTTAAATGTATACGATAATTAATTATATTAACTACCACCCACCGCAAAAGTACACTTATTCCAATGGTTACGGCGCCTCTTAAAGACCTTTTTAACATGGATTTGAATGAGACACAACTTTGGATTGTTTTTCCCGAGAGCCAGTCACATAGAAGATTGTCTGTAATATAATTGTTAAAAGTAGTTAGCCTAGCTGTTAGGCAGCATTTTTAAGAAAAAGACCCCTTAGGTATGAAACTTAGAATGAGAAACCCTTCTCTTTTTTTTTTAAGACATCAACAATCTCCTTATCATTTTCAAAGAATAAAAAACGTAATGATTATTCAATAATTTTGAAAGTCAAAACATAAATAATAGTATTTTAAAATTAAATCAATACATAGTGAATTATTCATAACCATAAAATTAAATATTATAGTAAATAAGTTTTGAACCATACATTTTAGTTGATAAATAATACAAGCATTTCATGAAAATGATTTTATAACAATGAACATCTCATTAATTTGATTAACACATTTAAGGCCTTGTATTTATATCCTTTTCATAGATATTTTAAAGTCAAGTCTTTTAACTAATTGCAATGACCTACATTTTATATCCATGTAAGGACATTCTAAGTGCCCTAACCATAAAGAACTTTCCTAGGTCCATTTAAAGTTCAAAATTCATCATCCCTTTACAAATTATGAGTAGTAAATGTGGGATCAAAACAATTAATTATAATACTACAATTACATTGATGGTGTACTTTGATTCATTGAAAACAAGACTTGACATAGTATTAAGTATTGAATTGAGTTTTCATCATTGATGATTAATTTGTATAGGCTTGAGACTCATTCCACTTAATGCCTTATTCGTCAAATCTCTTGTCAGTCCTTTTTTCAAAGGATCAATCATATTTTGGCTTGATCTTACAAAGGCAATCATAATCACTTCATTTGTGATCAAATCTCTAGCATAACTATATTTACGTCTAATGATTCTTGACCGACCATTATACTCTTGACTATAAGTTTTTGCTAAAGTAGCAACACTTCATAGTATATAAAAATAAATGCAACTCGCTTTGACTACAAAGTAATCTCATAAAGCAAGTTCTTTAATGATTTTACCTCTTTATTTGTTGAAGCTAGTATTACTACAAACTTTGTAGCCATGATGAAATTCATTATGCAATTATGTTTCTTGGAACCCCAAGAAATATAATCCTTGCGAAGCATCAAGATCTACTCATTAGTGAAAGCATGATCTTCTACATTAGTAATCCAACTAACATCTATATCCTTCTAAAATAAAAGGGTTAAATGTATAGTTTATGCCATAATTATTTATTTTTTTGGGTATTTAAAATTCTATTTACTCCATGTTAATGCATATTATGTAGATTACTCATGTACTGACTCATTTAGCCAATTACATAGCCTATGTCTGGTCTTGTATATATCATTAGGGACATGAGACATCCTATTACTTAAGTATATTATAGTTGTGATAATATTCTTCAAACATTCATAGTAATCTTAATGTTAGGGTTAAATGGGATAGATATTGTAATATAATTTGAATGATTGAACTTATTAAGAACTTTCTTAATGTAATGCAATTTAGTAAGCATTACTCTCTTTTGATAATATAAGATTATAATTCCAAGGATTAAATCTGCCTCACTTATGCTTTTCATAACAAAATTAGTCAATATAAACATTTTGTTAACTTTTACTTGTTCAAAGTTAGTTCAAAAGATAAACATGTCATCAAGCACAATACCTTTTCCTTTATTGAATTTATTGTAAACAAATTTCTCTGATTTATTAATCTTGAACCTTTTAGCAAGTACCACCTGATCAAATATGCGGTGCCATGTCTTGGGTGCTTATTTTAGTCCATACAAGTAATTAACAAATTTGCACACATTTTTCTCTTAACTAAGTATAATAAATCCTTCAAGTTGACCTATATACACTTGTTCATCTAATACATCATTTGGAAATGCTATTCTAGTTTCCACTTAATGAATTATGAGGTTATGAATCAAAGAAAGTGCAATGTGTACCCTAATTATGGCACTTTTAGCCATTAGTGACTATGCAATGAAATAATCAATACCTTGCTTTTCTGTCATTTTGCTAACATCCTAACTTTAAACTTGTAAATGGCTCATTAACCTTAACTTTTCCTTTTGCAAATCCATTTACATTCAATTGGCTTTAAGCTAAGAGAAGTCTATTGATTTTTAGGTTTGATTACCCATAATTGAGTCAATTTCATCATTCATAGCTTTCTTCTAAAAACATAGCATCTCCCAATTTAATTGTTTCATCAAATGTCTTAAGATTATCTTTAGTAACCAATATAGAATTTGTTTTCATCTTAATTCCTTTGTCCCTTCAACTAGGAACACAAGGAAATCTTAACAAAAAGTCTTTACTTCCCTTACTCTTTTGGTCCTCATCTTTTTTATTATTATTTGCTAAAACATCATTTTCATTGTCAAGAACTTGTTTTTGTTTTGGAATATTAGAAACTAAGATGAATTTACTTCCATCAAAAATAGCATTTATCAATTTAATGATTATTTTAATAAATATTAAGATGTTAAGCTCTATGACTATTAATTGATAGGTCTTATTGTTGTAAGCATATCACAAAAAGATGGACTCAACTCCCCTTTTAGCCAACTTTTTCAATTTTGATTAAGGAAACCTAACAATTGCTCTACAAAACCAAATTCTTAAATAACAAGGTTAGGCTTTCTTTTATTCAAGAACTTATATGGGGTTGTTTTGTTACTTTTGGTTGGATTTATATTTAAAATATGGCATGTTCTAAGTTATGCCTCACCCCAAAATCCCTAACTCAAGCTAAAATTTGATTACATGACATTGATCCTTTCTATTGACATGCAATTTTTGTATTTACAACACCATTTTGTTGTAGAGTGTAAGGGATAATAGTTTCATGAATAATTCTCATATACTTAAAACATTAGTCTAATAATATTCTACTCCCTTGTTAGATAGCCAATATTTAATGACCAATTTCATTTTGCAATTTAATTTTAGTTTTATACAATTTAAATCTCTCATGAGCTTTGTTTTTAGTATGACAATTAAACATACTAGCAATTTGAGTATTTATCAATGAATATCACAAATATGCCTTTCCTCGTAGTATTAGTGTGTTGTGCAAATCATACACATCACTATAAATTAATTTTAACATGTTTAAGGATCTTCAACTGCTTGGAAATAGAAAGCCTTAGCATATTATGCCATAAAAAAGAATGCCTTAGCAATATAAGCATAAACATAACATTATTATTAGCAACAACATCAAGTTTCAACATGCAATTACAAAAATAACCTTTTCCCATAAACACACATCATTTGGAAGAATAAAGTTGTTAGTCTTAAATACAAGTTTGAATTTAAGTTTGTTTAAAAGATTACCTAAAATCATATTTTTCTTACCTTCTTAAACATAAAATATATTAGTAAAATTGATGATTCTTTTAGAAGTGAACTGCATTTCTAACCCCTTGATTCGTATGACAAAAATTATAATGGAATTTCATATGCTCATAATAGTACCACCATTTACCGATTTCGTAGCTTTGAAGTTACTTTTGTTCTCATAAACATGTTGGGCAACATTAGAATCAATCTGTTAATTAATGTCATCCTTAAATGAATTGATCTTTAAGATCATAGGAATCATTTTTTCATTTGTTGCTCTAAAGGGAAAATATTTTTTTTCCCTTTTTTTTTTTACTTGTTAAGATGACACTCTTATTTGTTGTATTCTTTTTTGTTGTCCTCTTTTTTACTTGCCTCTTGATTTTCTTTTGTTCTCATTAGATTGATTCTTTCTCTTGTTATTGAATTTACTTGATTGTCTTTTCTCAATCACATGCAACTTTAAGACATAAGAGTCATGCTTATTATTTCCATCTTATATGCAAAACTCTTTAATTACATGAAGATGGTTAACAAGAATTTTGAGGGATATATTCTTTTTCTTATATTTTAGGCTGCTCTTGAAAATATTTCAAAAAAAAAAAAGGCAATTTATCAATGCTGAAATTTACAATTACAATTTCATCCATAAGCATTTTGTATTATGAAAAATGATTCAGAACCATTTAAATTTTAACAAATTATTCTACTATTGGCCTACCATCAATCATCTTAAAATTGTTAAACTTTTATACCAAAAATTTCTTACTAGTTACATCCTCTTGTATATACTTTATCTTTTGTTTTTCCTATAGACTAGTGACCAAAGCCATCATTGAGGACAACAAGTGGCTACTACTAGTGGCTATCACTTCCTCTTTCAAATCATCCTAGTACATGTAAAACATTCAAAAAAAAAAATGAAAATTAACAAAACATAAAAAGAGTAAAAAATTTCAAAAAATTCACCAAAAAAGAAAGATTGACTTAATCAAACCTTGTTAATTTAAACCAATTAACCCCATTCCATGCCTTCGTATTCAAACTTGTAACCCATAAACTTGAGTTGGAATTGATACTTAAAGCCTTCTCAAACATGGAAACATGACTCAAACTAAACACATACCCTACAAAAATCAAACATGAAATTTCTCACCGAGCACCACATTACCAATACCATTCTTAGTATAGCTCAAGCCTATATATGAATCAACAAAAATCTCTAGTAACAATGAGATGTTTTTTAAAATCCTTATCAAAGTCAGCAAGAGCCTATTCTTTCAAATCTTTTTGTTTCATTTTTTGGGTCTAGACATTGAAACTCCAAAAAAGAGTGAAATCAAAAATTTCTTTAAGTAAACTAAAAGTAACAAAATAGTAAAAGCTAAGATTTTTTTAAAACAAAAAAGAAAGAGATTAATGCCTCCTCTATTTGTTATAGTATATTAAAATCCTAGGCCATTTTATTGTTCTCTCTTTTCCTTTAAAGACTATAAGAAGAAAGATAATAATTTAAAAAAAAAAAAAACTACTTTCAAAAAAATGAAACCCACTCTGTCCCTTGTTCATTATTTCAAAAATAATAAAAAAAATAAAAATAAAATTAATAAAAAATTGGAATAAATAGGACTCCATGTCCTTCTTTGCTTTTAAAACCTTGTCCAAGATTAGATCTTGCCTTTAAGGCTTTAAATTAGACCATAAGTTCTTAAATCCAACACAAAAATGCCCTTGTCCCCCCTAGAACTTGTAGAGAAAAATGAGGTAGGGTTAAGATTTTCTTTGGATGTTCTTAGGGTTAGATTGTCTTAATGTTTTCTTATGTGAAATGAATAGGTGTTAATATATAATTTTATTTGTAATTTTGCATGATATGTTAAATTTAACCTAACATTTCAAAAGTAACAATTTAATAAACTAAGAATTTTTTTATAACAAATCTAGTTAACAATTAAACCAATTTAGCAAAAAAACATTTATGTTGCTAATATGGCATATGGATAAGAAAGGGAGGCTGAGGTGCATTAAAGACAGCAATAACAATGCGCCACATCTCAATTGGTCCAAGCCCAAACCCAAATTTTGCTTGAAATCCAAATGGTTATAACCCATTAACCTATTATATATAATAATTTGATGTAAAAAATTAAGAAAACATTAAAACATGTAGTTCTATAAAGGAACTTTAATTAAACATGAAAGATAAACTTAATTAAGTAAATACAAAATTATAATAACTATAATATATATAAACAAAATACATGATCATAAGTTAGTTTCTCTTTATAGGAAAATATTTTGTGAAAGAAGAATAATGAGTCATTCACAGTGATAAAAGAGAGAAACCTTTGTGAGAGAAAATTCTTAACTATGATAGTGAGTGATTAAAAGAAAAAAAAAAGTGAGAGAAACAATTGTTTTAAGGACCATATGGTCTATAAGAGTTGAAAGAGAGCAAAAAGCAATAGGAGTTTCAACTCCTATTGCATAGGAGTCTTGACTTTCACTAGGTGTAACTATGCCCCTAGCCCAAAGAATCTTAGTAACACAACTCAAGTCCTACTAATTTAGAGAGCATGGTAGTTCTCTAAATCAATAATCGAGTTATTCCAACCATACATTAAATGTTTTGTGATGGCTCTACTTTCTTAAGATTGATTTAAGATGGTGAAGTTTTAAATTAATTAAAGCATTGCATAGTCCAAGCAAGTGGTAAGGATGAATCAAGTAAGGTACCCTACAATCATGGTTCACCTCAATCATGGTTAATCCACCATGGCAACATTGTAACAATTATTGACAACTTAACTCACATTTTTTAATAACAAGGCCCCACATTAAGCATTCACTTTAACATTGGGTCACACTATCATCTCACCCTAGAGGTGGGTTGCAAAAATATCAATTGCCTTTAGAGTAATGTTAGCAAGGAAAAGAAATTAGTGACCAAGTAGATGAGATGATATCTAAACCATTAGATGCAAATATAAAAACCAACTAATTATGATGATCAACTACAACTAATGGTTTAAATCCTACCTCATCTACCTCACCTACTATCATTTTTGTTTCCTCTCCTTTCCATTCATAAGGGAAAGAAGAAAATTTTTTTAAAACAATATTGCAAGAGCCTTAACGGGTAGACCTTTTCTCTCGACATCACTTTAGGTGATCTTTGATATGATAACTTCTTGTGATTTCATTGATTTCTTCAAAAGGAAGGAGGCTCGACCATGGGTTGCTGAAGATGTTGGAGATAATCCTACTGTCAAGTCATGTCATGCTCAACAATGATGAAAAGAAGTAAATCAATAACTTTAATGTCAAGAAATGGCTTGATGAGCTTAAAGACATTGTTTATGATGCTAAGGATCTTCTTGATAAGATCTTTATTATAGCTTTTGAAGTGTGGGATGAAAGTTAGTTCTTCAGCTAGTAGCATTATTGTTTGTTGATGGGAGAAGGTTACTGCCTTGTTACAAAAGATAGTAGAAGAAAAAAGGGAAGAAGATGAAGATTGGCATATTACAGCAAAAAGCACTAAAATTTTGAAATTGTAATTTTTCTGCAACTTTCATTGTAAATCAAATTCCCTTATAAAGGGTTAATGTACAAAATTCAGGTACACTAATGATGTCCAAAAAACATGCTTGCCATACTTATTAAGCTTCCATATTACGTTAACTTCACTTAGTGCTCTAAGCTGTCATTTAGCCCCCTACCAATTAGTTTGACTAGATTGATAGCCACTAACATCAATTTAACTCATTACAACATAATTGCTCATTGGTTACAAGTTAACCAAGAGCACTAAATAAACAAAACAAAACTTTTGTTTCTTAATGCTACAGTTGTGATCTTATTACAACTCAACTTCCAATTTCTTTTTTCTTTAATGTTGGGAACTTGAGCAATGAAGAAGCTAGGCCTCACAACACTCCTCCTGAGCTTCTTTATTATTTAGTCTCATGTCATCCCTTAGCCTTTCAAATTTAAGCCTTGGCAAGGCCTTTGTCATGATGTACTAACTACAAATCTAAATTTTAGTGCAGCACAATAACTTCATTATCTTGTTAAGCTTTTATAAGGAAATGTTATTTGATCATGATGTGTTTTGCTCCTCCATGGAATATAAGGTTCTTCTAAATGACTATAACAGATTTATTATCAACCATAATTTTAGTAGCTAGATCTTGCATGCACTTCAAATCAACCAACTTTTTTCCTAGCCATAGTGCCTAATTTACAAATTCTGCAACTGTCATATATTCTACCTCAATAGTAAATTGTGCCACTGTTGCTTGCTTTTTTAAGCCTCATGTTATTAAGGCTTGAATCAAGGGAGAAAAGGTGATTTAAGGTGCTTTTCATGTCTTCATAAAAGCTACTCCATTCATTGACTAACTGGCCTTTCAATATCAATTTCCCATTTTTGTTGAACTTTAACCTAAAATCAATTATGCCTTTTACATACCTAAGCACCTCTTAGCAACTTGAAAATGCAATTTACTAGGAATTTTGCCTAAATCTAAAAGGTAGACTAGTTGCAAACATGGTATTAGGCATGTTTGCTATTAAGTATAACAAACAACCAATTACACTTCTATATAGGCTCCTATTTGCTCTCCCAACTCCATCTTCTTTATTGAATTTCTCAATTAACATGATTTGTGCAAAGATTAGTGTACAATTTTGCATTTTGAACTTTCTTAAAGCCTTATTGGCATACTTAATTTGATTAATGAAAATAACTTTATGAGTTTAAGTAAACTACATTTTAAGAAAGTAACACATTAATCCTAAGTATGTCATTTCAAGGACCCTTTTAATATTAACTTTAAACTTATTAATCAAGTTACTACAACTTTGAATGATCAATAGGTCAACCACATAGACTACAATAATTAATAGATTAGTAAGAGCACACTTTCTATGTAAAGTAGCCTTATTATTGCTTCTTACAAACCCTTATTGCCCTAAGTGCTCATCAAGCCTATTATACTAGGCCCTAATAGCCTATCTTAGACCTTATAGAACTCTTTGGAGCATATACACTTCCTCCTTATGTCCTTCTTTCATAAAGTCCTATAGCTGCTTAGTGCAGATTTCCTTTCTTGAGAGGTTATTTAGGAAATCTGATTTCACACCAAGTTGAAATGCTATCCATCTCTTTTAAGCTATAAGTGCCAAGAGTAGTTTGATTATGTAAAGCCTATAAACTAGTTCAAAAGTTTTAAAGTAATCCACTCCAAGCTCTTATGAGTAGCCTTTAATAACTAATCTAGCTTTGTGTTTGTTAAGTGTGCCATCAACATTTATTTTAGCTCAAAAAACCTATTGACACCAATTACTTATCTATGACTAGGGTTTTAACCCAATTTTAGGTGTTGTTCTTTTCAAGCATTTCAATTTTAGCCTTCTTAATATTTATCTAAATAGTAGATTTAGAGACTTTTGCATAACTAATAGGCTATAGTGAAGCTACATTGCTCCTTTCATATACCTTAGCAAGTGATTTGCTTCCTCTCATTGGCTCATCTTAAAACTTAGCCACTTCATCATTTGTATGAATATCAAGTTACAAAGGAGATTGGTTAATGTTGAAATCCTTTGATTGAGTTTTGTCCTAATCCTAGTTGGCATTTTCATCAAATTTCACACTTTTACTTAGACTTTAATCCCACTATTTAGAGAAGTTTTCTACCTCATTACAGACAATAGCAAGAGAAGAGAGGACATAAGATGGAGATTGGCATATTAAAGCAAAACGCACTAAAAATTTTATGGTTGTAACCTTTTTGTAGCTTTTTTGTATAAAAAATTCCCTCATAGGGGGTTATTAAATTGAAATTGAAATTTTATTTTGAAATTGAAGCTACATGATTAAATTAATTACCTTAGCAAAAGGATTGTTAGAAATCAAATGGATGTTTATCAAATTAACACATTGTCATATGGATATATTGGAATTTTGATATAGATTGGTAGCTTACTAAATATGATCTATATGTGAATATATATTTTTAAAGTTGAAAGATAACTAATGAAATGTTTATGTAATGACACTTAATTTTAGAAATATCTGATTATTTGATTTAAGTTTTATTTTTTGACTAGATTTTCACAATTTATAGTACTTAATATTAACTTGCTTGTTGGTTTTTAGTCTTTTTTAATATTTTAATGGAATTAAAATTTCAATATATATCTTATTTACCTAATTATATTTTAAGATATATTATAAATTATTCAATTAATATTAATCACTTTTCACATATTCCAAAAATACCCATTGCATAGATACATAAAATTAGGGAAAGTAAAAAAGAAATAATTTCTAAAAAAAAATCTAAAATTCCCCTTTTTTTTTGTTTTTTAGAGTGAAAACAAATCTCCAAATTTACGTTTATTTCTCAAAAAAAAATATAACTCATAATTTAAATCTTTTTTTTATTTTTTCCATTTAAATAAAATACAAGTAAAAATATACTCTTTAATAAATATGATAAATTTCATATGAGTCTAATATAAATGTCTAAATATATATTGTCAAAATTAAGAGAAAACTGATAAAATTTTTTTGTAATAATATTTGCTTAATTTTAAGAATATTTAAATAATTAATTAAATTTTTAATTTT
This sequence comes from Rhizophora apiculata, assembly GCA_037832385.1. Taxonomy (NCBI): domain Eukaryota; kingdom Viridiplantae; phylum Streptophyta; class Magnoliopsida; order Malpighiales; family Rhizophoraceae; genus Rhizophora; species Rhizophora apiculata. The sequence goes on along the minus strand of CM075424.1, from coordinate 2,665,117 downwards.
GCTAACAAGTTCTCATGATTTATTCTATTTGACATCAACTTAATTGTCAATTTCTACTTTTGCTAGCAAGTTCTCATACAAATAAGCATTCATTTATAAGACTAAATAACAAATAATTAATTTATATTTTTCATAATTCTCATAATACTTTATATATGTTACAACATAATTTTCATTTTTGAAAAATATTTAGAGGCATGTTTCTCCGAGATCTCCTTTTGGGAGAATATTTTATCAAGGCTGGTGAATGGTGATGTCATAATGACCTTTGCTAGTGGTCAATGTCACTCCTATTAATAAGTTTTTCAATTCATGAAAAAATTATAACCCTAATTAGTTTATCTATTTATATAAATAGAAATTATAGTTATATGACAAAGAATATGGACTAGGGAAAGAAATCATTTGTGTTATGAAAAAGCAGAATTATAGGAGGTAAAAAAAATCTTATGCACATGAGACGTAAATGCAGTGGAAATGAACATATGTAAACACTTTTATTGCTTACTTTCTAAATAATGGATGATATTATAATTTGGTTGATAGGGTAAATAAAATTTGGGGATTTGAGGCAATTGTTTTTGTTTTTGAAACCATAATTGATGCTACCATGTTTGTCTCATTGTCTAGCACTAGAAATCATGACATTGTCTCGTATTTCTAGTATAATCAGTATGGACCTCAAGATCAACCTCGACATCCTACCAATTTGACCTAACATTATGGGCGGAAGGCAACTAGGCCCAATTATTACCCAGCAATGCAAGATATGGCCTTTTTGGCTGAAACTAGCTTAGAGTGGCACCCCACCAAT